>QVRM01004652.1:0-83345 GCA_003439945.1 Dermanyssus gallinae | reverse complement strand
GCGATCAGGCCCTGGGGGTCGTAGAGTCGCGCGCAGGCGCCCATGAGCGTGCGCAAGGTGGAGGGGCTGATGTCGCGAACTCCAACATCCCGTCTGGCTGGAATGTGAGCGTGTCGGCCTCCTGGTTCCATCCTACACCTAGTTTTTCTATACCTGCTGGAGCGCAGAGCGTGCCCTGCGAGCTGCGTCGGTTGTGCACGGTTTTTTTCTCGTCGCCGAACTGGGCTCGTAACGCCGGGCAGTTGGACTTGAATTTCTTCAGAACCATACCCGCATCACCCAGTATTTTGACCACCGCGTGCCACAACCGTTCCGCCTCGCTGAGGACTCCGCGCCCGTCAGCATGTCGTCCATGTACAGGTCATGGAGAATACTCTTACACGCGTCGTGATGGCTGGCTGCGTATTTTCTCCGCGTGAGCTCGGATGACGGCGATCGTATTGTGTTTGGCTGTCCTTTACACCGAACGAAGTCGAGGTCATCCTATAAAGTGATCGACCCGTTAATTGTTCGTCATTTTTCGAACAAAAGAAGCATAACAGTTTCTATCATCTGGGGACACGAAACCATAAATAAGCTTTGCTGATGTCCGCCACCCATGCGACCTTGTGTCGCCGAAATCTTGTCAGCATCGCCATCTGGACACGGCAACAAATTTGGCGTGTCTTCAATGCAGGTCGTTAAGTGACAATTGACCTTTGGCCGCCGCCGATGCATTAAATACTGGCCGAATTCTGTACGATATCTTGCTAGGCTGTATAACCGGGAAATGTGGCATGACGTATTTCGGTGACTCACCGGGTGGAAGAGGTTCTGCAAACTCTTGATCGATGAACGTGCGAATCTCTCGTACGTAGTCTGTCCTCAGCTCCGGATCTCGTCGTAGTCTCTTCGCCAATGCTTCTAGTTGCTTTTCTGATGCTTTCTTATTGTTGTTGATCATCGATACGTTGGGCTTGAGGTTGAGCCGAACTTGGTAGCGTCCGTCGGTGGACCGCTCTACCGTCGATAGGAAGTGTTTTGCCACCATCTGTGGCTCTTCTCTTGTAATTCGTCTGGTTGTATGCCGATGGACTCGAGCGACCAAATCTGTCCAGCTCGGCTGCCGTTCGCCGCAACTGTGGCCTCCGCTCGTACCTCCCCGGTCGCCTCCGACGCAAGAACGAGCCGAAGCGAGTCTCGAGGCCGACGGTTCGGGTATCGAGGCGCCGTGGTCCGCCCTCCATGATGCTAAACGAGCTGTTCGCATCTAGCAACAAATCGACGGCCACCGGCCCGCCGGCCCTCTCCGCAAGCCGTGCCCATGCCTAGCCCGGAGTCTTGGCGATGGGGTGGGTAAGTGGGCTGCGTGATCTCCTCCACTACTCTCGCGGTAAGCATTACTGGTTCACCGTTACGCGGCACCAACTGCAGCTGTACGATAGGCATATCTTGGCTTGTGAGGTTTGCTGCCGCCAAAGACATGCAGATAAGTGAACTCGTTGCCGATGGTCTTCGCCTGCAGGGAATCCGCGAGACGGCGTGTAACGAAAGTTCGCTGTGAGCCGCTATCTAACAAAAATCTGGCGACGACACGTTTACCCTTATTATTTATAACGTCTACATGCCCCGTGGGCAACAATGGATTTGTACAGCCTAACGGTGATACAATGTTGCTCGCTACAGCTTGTGTACACATCACGGGTGCATGCGGACCCTACAATGTTTGCATGTAATTTTACTTGTGCATGTGTGGATCCAATGCCCCGGCATCAGACACCTTCTGCATACCTTGGCCTCTGTTACTCGGTTGCGTTTTTCACTCATTGACATTGTAGTCATGCATGCGGTTGCATCGTGCCTACCACCGCAAAATAAACATCCAACCAATTGTTGCGTGTTACTGTTACATTGTGCGTGATTCTGCGACGCACTACCTCCTCGTCTGTTAATATAGTTGCTATTGCCGTTACTAGTATTATTGGTGTTAGTGTTGCGGTTATTACCGGATCGCGGTTCCACGTGCGTCTGGTATACTTGTGCTGAGTCATTCCGCGAGGCTTCCCTCGCCGGCCTCGGACTACTCGACCACGGCCGCGGCGTGGTACCCGACCCTGGCTTGCTATCTCTCTGTGTTAATGATTTTTGTTTTTCTCGCGACGTCACCTCGATCGAGAGGAAGTGTATCAAGTCCTGAAACTGTTGACCAAACTCCTCTGATATGGTGTCAGTAGCTCGGACACGCAACACGGGTTTCACGGTGAAATCGCGAGCACCGTTGTCCTTAGCGGCCTCCACCGAAGCAATATATCTCAACATCAGTGGCTCCGGCAGAGCCCGCAAAACAATAGTATATAACACGGCGCCATAACATTTCTCATTGAATTGTAATGCGCGCAATGCCGCTACTGAGCTATTCACCTGATCTAATAATTCACGCAGCGCTATGTGGTCTACGCGACCCACCCTAGGCATATCTAACAATTTTTGATATACGTCACCCACTATAGCCTTAACGCAACCATACCTGTTCATAAGGTAGTTAAGCACGTAAGCGTAGTTGTCGGCGTCTAGCGGTATCTCGGCGACGGCTCTCGCTGCCTCGCCTTCGAGTAGGTCACGCAATATCTTGTGTCGCTGCAGATCGGACAACCCTTCTTTTTCGTCAACCAATGTTCTAAATTCTTCGATGAACACTGGGAACTGATGTCGGTGACCACAAAATCTTTGTAGCTTCGGCGCCGGCAATTGTGCGCCGCCCGAGCTGCCGGCTTCTTGTAACGACACTAGCCGATTCAAAATCGCCTCGATCCCCTCTTGCGCCGCCGCGCCGGTATTCACTGGTACTCTGCCGGCCGCCTCACGCTGCAATTCTAGGAACGACGCCATTGCATCGGCCAGCGCGCGGGCGTCCGAGGGCTTCACATCACGCTCAGCACCGCCCGGGTCGCCTTGGTTCCTGTAGGAGCTAATACCTGCTTAATCTGATCTAACATATCTGCATATGCCTCACAACGTGCCAATTGCTCGTCTAGGACTTCCTCATTAGTAGTACCTACCGACAATGCACATAGCTTATTGTCTAGCTCGGTTAGCTTCTTCTCTAGACGCTCCAGCTTTAATTGCCACGTGGCCACTCGCTGGTCGTCGGCCACAGACTTCGCCGGTGGAGCTTGTCCTTCAGGCGAAAATTTTAGCACCGTGTTGCGTAGAGCGGAAACGCTGGCACGCGCAGACTTCCTAACGGCTTTGAGGTACTCTACGGAGTCTGCCATAGTGGCCTGTCTCTTCCGCAATTAGCGTAACGGCACAATCACCAGCCTCACGTTGGGCGCCAAATGTGTTACAAACTAATCTGCGGAACGAGAACAAATGTGTATCGAGAATAACATAGCACTCCGGCCTCGTCTTTATTCTTAATAATATCACACTTGTAACGCGGCACCGTGTGGTGCCCGGCTCATGACTCACCCCTTGTTGGCGGCTCTGATGCGTAGCGTGCTGCTTACCCTCGGACGCCGCCGGCGGTGGATCGACTCGTGCGTGCAGTGCGTGCACCGCAGAGAAAAAAAAGAGCTAAGACGGCCGCAGCCGTTTATATGCCGTAGTCGATCGACCTCCACCTGGCGGCAGTCCGCACTACTACAATAACGTCAGCTACAATGCGCCCTCTATATCTCCAGTACAATTATTGTCTGCTCTACCTGTGTAGCGCTATAACTGTCTGTTGTCTGCTTTGGTTGTGTGGCGCTCGGTCTATCTGTGACAAAAGCAGTTTTTATGCTAAAACCTCGCATTGTTTACGTTATTTTGCTTGGTTTGATTGGTCTGGCTAACCTCAAACGTAGCAGATTCCTGAAGGTGTAGCACATTTGTTTTTGCATCCAGTCAAATAAACACTTAATCACTAGCGATTCTTGCGATGCTTACTGTATAAAACAAAATACGGTGCACGTAGAAAAAATAACGTAGCGCGGGAGTAACTATGATTCTCTTTCCAACGTTGATGCTCGTGGCGCGCGAGTTACGCGTGCTGTGGGTACCCTTACGCGCCAATAGAAAGTTAGTCAGATGTGTAAACTCCCGATAGTAACATTCCCGAGGTCCCCTTTGTGGGCGTGGAGGGTAAGGCATACGATACATATGTGGTAATGAATACTCATTGTCATATTGTCGTGGCCCATTCGAGAGCTGTTAAGGCAATTTACCTAGGGGGAAGGTGCCGGGCCGATAGGTTAATGTCCCGGGCCTAGTCATCCCGGTAGTACCGATCGGGACGCCTGCTGCATTGGCTTAATAGGCAAAACGAGCTGCGAGTGCGCCACATGAAGCAGACTTCCTGGCAGCTCGCTGCTGTATTTTGCAGCGGCTCTGGCGTGGGTCGAGCCACCTCCGGGATGTGTGAGTATATGCTTCACTGTGACGGGGAATCGCGAGGTGATCGCGTTCGATTGTTGTGGTAGGAGTAGCGTGGTTACTACAAGACAAAAATGATATTCATCTGTATAGTAATTTTAAATAGTAATGTATAATAAATACAGGTAGTTCAATAAGTTCTTAGAATGAGCTTTTTAGAATTCGAATTTTGGCACCCTTTCACCGCTAATAGGAACTGCAACTTTTCGACTGCTAGCACTCAATATATTATGGTGATTGGCCGTTGCGATTTCGTTTGATAGCTTTTCCCGTGCAACGTATCGGCGTGATTTTAAAAAATGGAGAAAAAAGAGTTTCGAGTGGTTATCAAGCATTTTTATTTCAAAGGTTGGAATGCGACCCAAGTAAAATTGAGACGAGACGTACAGTGACTCTGCGCCATGTTTTGCCACTGTTTCCAACTGGATTAATGTGTTAAAAAGAGGTCGCAGGAGCACCGAGGATGAACTACGTCCAGGAGGCCAAAAAACGGCAACTGATGAGGAAAACGTAGAGAAAGTGCGAAAAATTCTTGGCACAGATTAGCGAATGAACATTAAGGAAATAGCGGAGGCATTAGGGATTAGTTTAGGCAGTGTGAATTTTATCCTACACGAAAACTTGAAGGTGAAAGAGCTTAGAGCAAAATGGCTGCCGCATTTGCTCAACCAAGGCCAAAAAGACGCGCCTGTTTGGGCTTTACAGCGAAATTTGGCCAAGATGTCGAACAATCTGTCGGATTTTTGGTGCAGATTCATGACCGTCGATGAAAGCCGGGTTCATCACTACACTCCCGAGACCCAAGAAGCATCTTGCCAATGGTGTGCACCTGATGAAGGACTTCCGAAGAGGGTGCGGACAACGGCATTGACCGGAAAGGTGATGGCTACAGTTTTTTAAGACCAACGTAGAATAATGCTGGTCGACTACCTTGAGAGCTGTAAAACGATCACAGGAGAATATTATGCAAGACTGTTGGACTGCCGTTAGCAAGAATTCATCGTGAAACGACCCGCTTTGCAGAAGAAGGTTGTCCCGTTTCACCAGGGCAATGCTCCTGCACACAAGTCCCGGCAAGCATCGGCAAAACTGGCCCAACTGAGGTTCGAACTTATTGAACAACCCTCCTATTCTCCAGACCTGGCCCCCTCTGATTATTTCCTCTTCGGACATTTGAAGAATAGTCTCGGTGGAAAGCGTTTTTCCAGCAATGAAGAGCTGCTGTCAATGCCTATTTTCAGTCTAACGACGCGGAATTCTACTCAAGAGGTATGAAAGCTCTGAAATCTCGGTGGGAAAAGTGTATTGAGCTTCTCGGGGAGTATATCGAATAAGAAAAATTTAAAAACATTATTTGGAAAATTCTCGGTTTTCATTCTAAGAACTTATTGAACTACCTGTATTATCCCAACAAAAATCGACATCGTGATGTTCGGATGTTCGAAGTGTGCGCCCCCGTTAAAAACGGTAAAAAAAAAGACGCCAAATAGAAGAAGCCGCCACCCCGGTAGCGGAGACGCGGGAAGTCACGGGATTGCGCGGCACAGTCTAATTTATATGAGGAGACATGAGATAAAATGGGGGAGTTGTTGTCGCTGCGTCGTGACCGGTAAAAACGTCACCAGCAATGTTCGGAATCTCGAAATAAACACGGCGTTATAATTTAAGCAACGGAGAGCTAGATAGGCTTCATTTTCCCCCATGAGTGTTTTACATTTGTAGAGGCTCACAGCTCCTCAGAGCTATCAAATGCTAATATGAAGTGTTTATATTACATGTCTTCGTGTAACTTCTTTACATTGTCACTATGATTGTTATAGTGTTCGGATGGTAATAAAGTAAGGTACTTAAGTAATTAATTTGACATTTCGTTTGAATATTATCAAAAAACAAAATGTGTGCGGACGTCAGGAGAGAGCTTGTTTTATTATGTAGTACTAAAGTTTAATATTGAAAAATGAGATTGGCTACATGAAGCTGCAGACAAGAACAGAAGTTGTCTGTCTGATCCCTTTGTTTCCATGGTTGATGTCGAGTGGAATATTTAGCAGTACGAGCAGGTAAGATGAACTTCCATTATCTCAGTAAAGAGAGACATCTTTATTTGCAGAGGGTAGGACAGAATTGATATATCTACGTATCTATAACGCAAGGACCTTCATGGCATCTATGCCAATATTACTCGCTAATTTCTCTTTTGTAGTATCCACCACCCCCATGCCTGGTAGCGGCATATTCAATTTGGCGCCATGTATTTCGCTTGCTTCGGCATTGCCGCTAGCCGACGCTGTCTATACCCCCGCTGCTTAAGGGACACTGCTATCCTGCATCTTTGTAGCCGGAATAACAGCCATCTAAGTCATTCTAAATATTGCAACCGCGTATGTTAGATAGTTGAGACGTAGAGGTAGCAAATGGCAAACAGGCGATCACGGGGCAGAATATTCCTAACTGGTGCAGGGATGCTCCCTACACCTTTCTTGCGAATATGACCTGTGTGAGCTATCTAGAACAACGCGTAAGATTTTTCCCTTAATGGTCATGCCAAAAGTGTGGTTTCTGAAATGCCTCACGGTTAGGCGATAATGACTGGAAAACACCGGTCTTCGACCAATTTACAAGCAATCCAATGACTCTAAACCTGACCGCCCTTTGAGGTTTTTTCCTAGTCATCTTCTCAACATATTGTGGGAAATCGCCGACAAAGAGAGCTATAGTGTCAACAGCAAATAGTAAGTCGTGATTTGCTATAATGGTGCAAATATATCGTTGGGTTGCCGATACTTCCTTGAGTCACTTCAGCTTATCTAGCGTTTAGACATCTCTGCCCAATCTGTACTATTTGTTGTCTTTCTGGCGTAAAAGAACGTACCTGCCATTGAACACGCTTGTCAGCTCCATAGACTTCGAGTTTGGTAATCAGGATATTGATGTCGACGATATCAAACGCCTTTCTCTAATCAGCAAGAAATGCAGCAACTGTTTTCTTCTTTTTAAGGCTTTGACTGACGTCATCTGCACAGCATACTATTGAGACGCGGTGGACATTTCAGAGTGAAATCCTGTCGGCGATTGAGTACATTGTGCTGTTCAAGATAATCCTTGAGTTGCTTGAATGTGAGTTTTGTCAAATATCCTCTAGATCGGGGCCAGTTTGCTTACTGGGTAGTTTTTTGCCAATCTGTCACAAAATTTAAAAAGCAGTATGAAGCGATATAATTTAAGCGCTTTGGGTCACTTACCGGCCGCAATTGACAACTTAATTAGATATTATACGCGGTCAGCGGGAACATCGGCTGCTCTTCGCATAAATATGTTTAGCATAGAAGATGCGCGACTCTTAGAGCATGGATCGGCTGAATGAGATGTTTGTTGCTCTACAAGGAAGTTCTCAGGTATTACAAAACTATCAGCGCATCCGTGTCTGAAATTTGAATGCCGCATTTTTTCATTTATCAATGCCAATAATTTTTTAAGTGATCCAGGCTTCTCTAGACGTCCCAAGACTCTTTTTTCATTTATTTCTTAGTTACTGCTTGTTGCTGCAAACAGACACTATTACTCCTGCTCAAATGCTTCATCGATGTCATCGTAAGATACACACACGACATGTTCCTATGATAAAAGATGTCGAGTGACATTGGTGGATGAAACTGCAGATGAAACTGCTGAGAGTACAATTCGAACTAGCCTGATTTGCCCCATAACACCTTGAATACTACAAGTACATAAATAAAACATGCAATAATAGCTTGCCTTTTATACACTTCGACTTCGCCTGATCATAAAAGCTTAAATATCCTCTAAAATGTGTGCCGATTGCAAACGGGGGAGGCTCCGAGGTGGTCGGTATGGAGGAGGAAACGTCAGTGGCGGTCGGATGCTTCACTGATATATGCCATGTTAGGCAACGCCGCGTGTATTCACCGTCGCATATTGGATATTATATAATAGTAGATAGAGAAGCGCCTGACGCCTCTCCGCCTTGAGCTGTGAGATCATGATCATTCATGATTGTACGATTCCTCGTAGATAGTTCACTAACGGCAGCAGCTGTAACAGCGGCTCCAAAAGCTCTAATAAGGTCTTGCATTTGGGGGACACCTCTAGACTTAAGAGCCTGTAAGAATCTGAGACAGTCCGAAGGAGGTGCTTTTGAAGGCGGCTACAGCCGAAGTCGGGTGCAGGACCTTCACCTGTTGCAGTGTGTGGGCTTCGAATATAATTCGGTTTCTTTCACGAAGGTAAGTCAAGCGAGGGCAGGCAGGAAGATGGTGCTTTTGGAGCCGAGCACAGCTAGAGTCGCTTTACGTGTGTGCTTAACGGATGCTTTGATACAAAGTTACCTTACAACAGGCGACTTGCAGCGGGGTCACCGTGTCAATCTTCCGCATTTTCTAGTGGGGTGCCGCGAATGTCGGTGGTCGCCGCCGTCGGGTGCAGGACTTTTACCTGTTGCAGTGTGCGGGCCTCGAGTATAAATCGATTTATTTCACGAAGATAAGCCAAGCGAGGACAGGCAAATGAAGCCGCCGCGTGAGCACCACGATAGTTCACACATCTTGCTGAATTGGGGCAGCTTGCAGTTAGGTTCCCGGGAGTGCCGCTTTTCTTGCATACTTCAAGCATCATGCACCAATGTGTCCCGGCCTCAGACTCTTGTGACATAACTTCGAGCTCGAGAACTACTGGATGAGGGTAGTATCCCTCATCAAGAAAATGCGGGTGGCGGAGGTTGGCGCGCAAAGGAAAGACCTTTGCGCCTTACTAAGTATAACTCGCGCTCCGTTTCACATGTGAGACATTTATTTCGCATGGTTGACTTCAAGTAATGACAACTCGCATAGTATCTCTTCCTCGGTGATTGATATTGGAACTTCGTGTATCCTGGATTTAAATATCAATAGGAATGGGCTGTGTGTGGCCGAAGAGAGTCGCGGCAAACACCCACAATGCGCCGGCAATGGATGTTTCTGGTGAGCCGAGCCTATCTTTACGGAACACCCATCCCACCCCCCCCCCCCCTGGTCAATGTGATGGTCACGGTAGAAGAGCGTGTCATAGGCTCCAAGCGCAAGAAGTTGTCTTCATTCTCTACGAGCTCTGAAGATGATAAGGCTACTGAGACAAATGGCAACGGATTTACTCGTGTGGTAACCAAAAGGAGAGTATCTCGTCTGGTGACCTAGGGACATTCAAGGTTATTTACCGAGAAGAACCATATAAATATATGTATATATATATATATATAAACATTTTGCGTAGCATTTGCCTACCATATTTGCATAAAAGAGCATTTTTTCTAGTAACCGGGGTAATATACGTACTATTTTGCAAGATGTTCTACAGTGGCGGAAGCCACGCGTGCTGGGATAACTTATTCTTAAAAATGTACTCAACATGAAGGTAGAGAGATTCAAAGCTTCCGTGAAATGGTTTCTCCCAACGATACATGCTTAAGTAGTCCGACTCATGCAGAATTAATTTTTTTTTAACTACGTATTATTAAATTACGGGTGACCGTTCAGTGTATAGAACTAACGCTAAAACGAATACATTGTTTATGTCTCTGTAAGGTTGTGTTACAATAGAGGACGCCTTTGAAATTGCTAAAATACTACTTGGTTTATGAGCACTTGACGACCGTCCGTAATACTATTTCTTAGAAGTCCAAATTGCATCTAAGTAAAACCTAACAAAAGGTCGTAGAATGTAGAACATTACATCGAAATTTGTTCTCCACTAGACCACAGTTGCTGCCTTGGTAGAAGAAGCAGTAATAAGTAACAGATTGAGTTAGCTTTTTGGTTATTAATCATCTAGAGGTTTTTCCTTTCGCTACAAAAAAATAAACACTGAGTTACGCACTTTAGACAAACATCATAATTTGCGCGCCCCTGCGGAGTATAGTCTAGAAATACACAGAAGCATAGACGGATTGTTATTCTGTCTCCATTAACTAGTCCGGCCATAGTAATCCTACGGCCGACCACTGCGAGATAACCCTTAGTAAGTGCGATACACTATCATTTTCTAGGTTACTTACATGTTGTGTTTATTTCAAACGAATACATTTGGCATCTACAAAATTTAGCCTAAGATACCAAAAAAGACACACAGACAACAGTACGAGTCTTGACATGTGACACCGTAATTATATAATTTATATTCAATATCCGATAACTGACATATCTTTCTCCTTTTTTTATGTACACGATCTAGATGTTCATAGAAGAAGACCACACAGGAGGACAGATGTCGCAAGCAAACAAAGACAGGCAGCCAACGCCGACCAACGGACGACGCTACTTTGCTTAACTATGTGCACCAGCTTGTTCCGGTCCGACGGTAAGTACGCCTAAGGAGTATCCGCAAAAATATATTAAATGCATTATTGCTTTCCACACCGCATTGGGTAAAATGTACAATAGTATGATGAATATCAGTTTCGTAATTAAATTAATATTGAAAATCGCTCAGTGCCAGTCTTGTTAGCGAGGAGACTGCGTTGCACTCACGACACTGCTACCAAATGTGCCGATGTCGCTACGCGGAGTGAACCGGGGATGTAAACTCGGTAGAACGGCAGCTACAACACGAGAAGCCTAGAGGCAATAAACGGCAACAACGGGCAGCGATCTGGTGCGTAGCCCGGCCGAGAAGACAATGATTTTCAGCCATCACCCATTTGTATATTTATTAGTTAACGAGACACCGCGGACTTCTGACAACCCAAAGAATGGTGGCAAGTGTGGAACTCGGCAAACCCACTAAGACCGATACCATTCCTATCTCCTTTGGCCTGGAATTGCATATTCTAGTGCTCCGTGAGCCTTGCCGATGCTCTTCCGTTCTGAGAAGGTGCGTGAAGACCCCCAAATGGCGCTTATTCTACTAAGATAAGGTATTTTTATGCAATATGTATTGTATTATAACCGGTGTCTTAAATAGTGCATTCGTTTTAACGAGTGCAGTAGTCTATTTGGTAATAAAACACTTATAAATATAAACCAGATATAAATTAAGAAAGAACGTACATCTTCTATCCAAAAAATAGGGAAGATTATTGCTGGTACTTGCTCTGTTTCTAAAGGCACCAGCCTCATATTCATTTGAAACCGGAATCTCATGTCAACTGTTAGACCGGATCCCTGGAAAACCAAAAATCAAACTAATCAGTATGTTGCTCAGTATTTGACAATATGATGACTGCATTCTCTTGATAGTAATTTCTACCAAATATTAAATACATTAAGTAGATCCAAAATATTTTTATAGAAGGTTGCGCAACTGCAACATGTCAAACCTATCAGTGACATATGAGCAGAACGCGTAATTTAAGCATCTTTTAAAAGTTTAACCGCAACGGAAATTAGATCAAAATTGGATATAGTTTATGAAACTAATGCCCAGGAGTACACTGCGATTAATAAATGTATTGCTGCTGATCTTTGGGACGGTTGAGGACGTTGGCGTTTTGGCGCGTACGCTATGGCCGTTGTGGTTTGTACGTTGATCGAAAAAACTAAACTGTACAAGTTAACAATGCAACCTGTGTTGTACAAGGTGTTTTTTCTCCCTTGGTGCATAGAAAGGCATCTACCTTGATTTATTGCATTTAATCTCTCGTATTTGAAATACTAGCGAATCACTTAGCTTTTAGAGCCACTAACATCGCAGTTCCTTTAAATATTGGGACGCCGCTTGATCTATACGATGGGTGACCCCTGATACAACGTTGTTCCAATGAGCTTCAGCGGTGTAATTTAGCATCAGTTATATAAAGAATGCACGAGGTCAACGAGCTATATCTGCAGGCATTGCATGCTCTGGCAGATGAGAAATGACGGGGCGCGAAAGAAAAGGCATAGACACATATCCATTGGGACTATTGTTAATCTTATACAGTTGTTAAACATTTGGTTATATGTGTATTTCTAAATATAACCTATGCTGTTACACATTCTAATTTTACTTAAAAGATAGATCTTGTGTGGAACGAAATATAAAATACGTAAGAAGTACGTTGTTTGCTTGTGCCGCATATTGCATGAAATAATAATTAAAGAACTGAGGTCGGAGAAGTGCAAACAGGAAAAGCAAGTAGTATTATTTGAATGTATGTAGTCAAAATGCAGTACGTATGAAATGTTCACATGAAAACATGATTAAGTAATATGACAAGCTTACTGCATGAACGTCAATGTAGAACCGGTGTCTCTCTTCGTCAGGATGTAGACCGCTGACGTTGGCTAGCAGTAAAGGATCCCCATGAAGGAAATGAGGCAGGCTAAGCACAATCGGCATTGTATACACCTTTACGTCATAGTCGTAATATTTCTTCGACACGCTAGCATCGAACGTGCCTTTCACGTGCGTCGGTGCTAAGCAGAAACACCCTTATGGGAACAGAGTGTAACACATTCTCAAGTAGTTATCCGTATCTGATTTGCGAATTAAATTTCACTCCAGGAAAATTTGCTTCTAAGACTACTGTTGAAGCTAATCTATGAGTACAAATGTATGTGCCATATAACTTGAACAACAAGGCACTCTATCGACTAAGTTAACTAAGCAAACAGTATTGGGTAAGTAGGTGTCGTTCGCAAAAGTACATTTAATTGTCTGGGCTTAATCAAGTTCTAACTATTGAAGGAGAACCTCATAGATAAAATGAAAAAAAAACGCACCTGTCAAGCTCAGGATCTCCAGTTTCATTAAACAGATCGTCACCACCATCATATCGAGCGATCAGTTCACAGTCAATGCTGTATATTTTCTGTAGATACAATGTCCACGGTTTAAAAATATTGTCGTCATAAATCTTAACACTTCTCGGCGGTTCTTCAAAAGCTGGAAAAAGCTCGCCATCTGCAATAGACATTGTGCAGATTAGAAAAGACTAGCAGCCAATCTAAGCTAAAACTTGATATAGTGAAGAGTACTCTAAACCACCGTACACGAACCTTAGCCTTACAGCAGCCAGGCCCTCATGGTCTCGACGCACCCTCACAGGACGGATTACAAAATGGCATCCCCTTATCCAACCGCAGGTAGACATGCGGGATGATAGCCAGGGATAGAGCTGATTGAAGGAGAACGGCAGAGACGCCTTTCCCACGCTTTCGAAGTAATGCCAAAGTAATACCGAGCCTGAAGGGCTGGGGAGGAATCCGGGTTTAGTTGGTTTGCGAGTCTCACACTAGTCACGCAGGCCGCTAGTGGCGCATGTGCATCATGTATCCCCCAGAAAAAAACAATCGTCACGCCAAGTGCCGCCACACTCTATCTAGACTAACTAATTTTGAGAGCCCTTTCAATCTTAAAAAAAGCAGAGAGCGACGTAAACTGAACGTCTCCTGGCATTACCAACCCCCGCATAAATACCTGAGTTCAAAACATGATCGATATCAATATAACCCATTTTCGTCTTGCATTCTTTTAAAAATGAGTGGGCAACCAGCCACTTCGTGAACAGACCGACTATCGCAAGTTCGTGCCCCGGCGTTGCTAGTTGTTTCTGTTGAACGTGTTTATCATTGTTCCGCTGCTACTTTCTTCTGCTGCAGAAAGCCCATTTAAATAAAGCTCATACACATCGCTTATATACATGTATACAGCTCAGTAACGAGAACGCGATTACGATGGGTGCATTTAGACGGCTTCACACGCTTGAAGCACATGAATTCATTTAACCACAGACACCGCTTGTCAAGGTCCGTAATCAAGAGTGGTTCGGCTTTAAAAACACGCTTGGACATGCAGTAGCGCGTCTTTTTTTTTTTAATAACCTGAGGTTGAAGGTAAATCTTGCATAAGACACCGGGCGATACGTTGGGTATTCGCCGCGGTAGTGTCAGATTCTTACTGACTAAACCCCCAACCGGTAAGTATCTTGGGGATGCCATTCCGTACTAAAGTTGAATATTACTTCGAATAGCACCCTTGCAGGGACCAGCAGTCGGCGCTTATCGCCAACCTTGTCTTATCCCGCGGTTAGTCCTCAGGTTTGCTGGGCCGCCGTGGCGGCCAGCCGGGCGATCCTTGCCCGCTCCAGGTGGTCCTTGCGTTTCAGCAGCTCTTCCGCAAGCTGGGCTCCTTTGTGCCAGTGCTCCTCCGACGCGCAGATATACCTGACGAAGCCTCTCATTCCGTGTGCGCCGAGCTCTCGGGCTAGTTGTTGATCCATCCGCTCCGCTCGGACGTCCTGCAGCGCACTGCATAGTAGCAGGGTGTGCAGTGGGGAGTCCACGTCGCAGGCGGGGCACAGTGTACAGCTTTCAGCAATATCCTTAAACCTGGCCAGGTACTGTTTGAAGTCGCCGTGGCCAGTCAGGAACCGCGTCATAAAGTACGTCGTGCCGCCACCTGGTCTGTTGATCCATTCTCCTATGTCCGGAATGATTTCGCGTGTGGAGGCGCCGGGTCGGTTTCCGACTACCGTGTCCCACCGGGCCTACCACGCGAGCAATGTTTCGGCCTTCTGCTGCTCTGCGGCGAGTGTCGGGTCCGCCCATTTCCTTCTCCTCTCCTCGGCCTTGAGGTCCCACGGGGCTGGGCCCGCAAGGACACACGCCGCCTCTCCGTTAACGTCCCGGTAGGCCTGGACCGTCCGGAGAGCAAGTATGCGCTGGGCCTTCATCATCGTGTTTCTATTGCACTCGGTCCGGAGCGTAGATTCCGCCCAGACCGGTGCTCCAAAAAGCATGATTGATTTGCCGACGCTTGCCAGCAGGCGGCGTTTTCCCTCCTTGGGTCCTCGGATGTTAGGCATGATCCTGGCTAGCTGTCCGGCAGCCTTCGTCGTTTTCGCCGCCGCGATCCGTATATGAGGCGACCCTCGCAGTCCACGGTCCAGGTGCATGCCAAGGTATCGTACAACTTTGGACGTCTTTATCGCCGTACCATCAAGTCGGATATCTAGGTCGCGGCAGGCTTTTTTGCCGACGAGGAGGGCGGCCTCCGTCTTCGCCGGGGCGAGTTCGAGCCCGTTTTGCCTCATCCACAGCGAAATTTCCCACAGGGCCAGGTTGGCCTTGGTTTCCAGTTCGCCGGGACTTCGCGCTTGGACTGTCACCGCAACGTCGTCTGCATAGGCCAGCAGGTCAGTGCAGGCAGTAGCGCGTCTATCGGCAGGCAACTGTTTGTATGGTGATTGATATGCCTCTACGAGAAGCTCGTACTCACTTCGGTCTCCATGCTTTTTTAGAAGATTGTTCACCACTTTCTTATAGTCGCAGTTTAACCAAGTGTATCGGCCCTCATCTCACGACGCTAAGATGTATGTTTGTACCATGTATTGCTTGCAGGAGTGGCACTACTGACTGTACCGTTGGGCAAAATTAGTACGAGCTCGTTTTGGTCGGGTGCTACCGGTTATGACGCTACGAAAATCGCAAGTATATGACTCCACGTGATCTTAGCTGAAACAGGCAAACACTTCGAGAAACTGTTTTTAATTGCCTAATGTTAACGGTGTGACTTATAGGAGAACACTATAAATATCGAGTCAACAGCTGTAGGTACAACCCACATGCTCCGAGACGCCAGTATGTTCACGAGGCACGTTGGTCTTGCCTTCCTAAGTGGCCAGTTGAGATCTCCATAGAGTACAGTTACTTTCTGCAAGTCTACCACATCTAGACACGCTGTCAGTTTCTTCAGCAGAGTTTCTGTATTCTCCAAGGAACTAGAGTAGTACGATGTTTATAGTGTGCCCTGCTAGGGCTACACAATTGTCCTCTCTGTAGTGGATTTAAATTTCAGGAAGTTTATTATTATATATGACAGCAAGGCCTCTACTCATTGTACCTGGTCTTTCTGACTAGGCATCTCGACCTTCCGCTACACGCCAATTGGGAATGACCCTGGGCTAGGTGGTCCAGGTCTCAGTAAGAACTAACATATCGAATTGCTCCGTTAAGAGAAGTAATCGTACTCGTCGATTTGATATCCTCACAGTTCCACTAAAATAATTTAATTGACGGCTTTTAGCCTTGAATAGATTGTGGTGTATTTGTTGATTGGGCGTCAATAATTGTTGTGTGCGGAGGTCCCATGGCAGCATCTTGGCTAGCACCAGGAGAGCTCCAGTCGAGACCGTTCGATACGCCCGGCTTACCCTGATTGCCAGCGTTCATTGGGTCGACCTTAGTGCATCCCTATTTTTCGCCGTCCCTATTGCCATGTGCTCCCAGACGGAGGCTGCGTATAGCGCCGTTGATTCGGCCACCGAGGCCAGGAGCCTTCTTTTCCCCTCAGCCACCCCACCGACCCTAAGCATGGTCCGCGCCAGGTTCAGGGAGACCCTTTGAGCCTTTTCGGCCGTATACTTCACGTGTGCCGATCCGGCCAATCAAGTGTCTAACATGACCCCAAGGTACTTCACCTTCGTTCTGAATTCTATCGGGTGTCCCGCCATCACGAGGTTAATGCCGTTCGTCCTTTTTCTGCCTCTGAGGTGCACTGCCTCCGTCTTATCGAGCGCCAGTTTCAAGCGATGGGACTCCATCTACTCGGACACTATTGACATGGCCTCATTGATCTCCAGGGCTCTTTCGCTCCTGGCCGTTACCATGAGTGCAAGGTCGTCGGCGTCCCATACGGGAGACCTCAGATCCCAAGCACCTCGTCAAAAGCTATGTTGTAGAGCACGGGTCCTAGAATCGAGCCCTGTATAACTCCGGCAGTAATCTCGTATTTCTGCCCCCCTGCAACCAGACCTCTATACTCCCGGTAGGATAAAATCATTCGACGGAGGTAGAGGGAAAAACCCTCTTTAGCCCTGCATTGAATTTCTGTGCGTCGAAATTCTCGCGCTGAGAAACCGGCTAGAGGCTTTTTAGGCAACGAGCTCGATGGAGGTGGAGCCCGCGCCCCCATTGGCCGCCGGAAGCAGCCAGTCCGCCGCCAAAAAGACCGCCCTGCTCGTTGGAGGTCGTTAAGTGGACGCCATTAGGCCCAGCCTAAAGGGCTACGTCTTCAAGAGGACTTCGCTGGTCGTGAGGCCTGCGCCTAGGACACAAATCTACCGTCGGGTCCGTGGTAGACTTCGCCAGGAAGTTCAAGGTCTCCAAGCTTGACTTAGACGGGACCTGCACATCCCGTCCCTCCAACTGTTCAACCTTGGCTTCACCTTCCTCCCGCTCACAAACATCCAACGAAAGCTGATGCAGCGCCAGGAGTACTCCTACAAGGGCGAGCCAGAGAAAAGCTTCCAGGGCGGACGATCTGGGCCGGAGGGACAAAGGCAGCCGCGTCTCTTAGGAGGACGTGTCCAAGAAGTCACCGCCCGTAAAGCCCAGGAACGGCTTTCCGCAGCCCCCCAGCGTCGTAGGGCGACAGACGGGGCGGGAGACAATTCCAAGAAAGACTTCAGGTACTACCTCGCGCCGCCTCGGGACGCGCTGCAGCAGCTCGTCATGCCGGACGTCCAGGAGGCGATGACCAAGCAGGGAGGTCCAATCAAAAGATACCGGGGCTCTTCAAGTCTCAGAGCAGCCTCCGCTCGAGACTCCAAAGATAGTCCAATGGAACTGCAAGGGTGTCTCGTTACTGGCACTCAGCTTCTACGAAGCTCATGCCCTTGCACAGCGGCAAGCTGACCGCGGCAGGGCGAGCGGTGGAACGTCCGTGTTTTACAAGCAGCGAGTTGCAGAGGTGCGTCGTTCTACAAGGTGTTCGCCTCAACATGATCGCGGGCTATGTCCGGCCAGAGAATATGAAGAACACGACTGTGATAATGGAGAAGCTCACCCATTGCTTCCAAGCCCTGGACAACGACGCTTCCATCGTGACGGCCAGAGACTTCAATGCGAGGCTGGAACAGCCTGACTCACAGCGCACGATGACACTGGTGGAGACCTTCTCGGACCTCGGCTGCTAGGTGGCCAATGACACGGCCACCCCCACCTTCGAGGGCTTCTGGGGATCGTCAATCATCGACATCTTCACCACAAGTCTACATCCTGATAGAGTCGTCTACTTGGTTGACAAACCCCCCTGCAGGAGGGCAGATTAAGTGGCATTCGCCGATGAGCCTTGATGTGTGGCTCCCCCTACACCCGACTGCGACTCCACGACGTCAGGCCCTCCCCAGGCACCTTGACGCGTGTCGCCTCCTGGAGAACGTGGCCACGCTGTTTCCAGTCCGGCATTATCCAGCGAGTGAGAAGTACTGCGAGACGCTGGTCGACGTCATCAGGTCCTCAGTAGCCTTCCGGAGCCCCCGGCGAGGCAGACCGTGATTTAACCAAATCTGCGCCATTTCCCGTCAAGCCCAGCTCAGCGCCTTTCTCCTGGCCGTTCGGTACCCCGGGACGAGGCCGCTCGCCGTCTTGCTCAAAAGTCGTGCCGGCGAACGTATGATTCGCAGCGTGGCCCTACAAGAGGCTTCCTCGGTCGGGCAGGAGGACTTACTCGATTAGACAAGGCATTATCTCCGACCACTTCCGTGGCATGTTCGCCTCAGCGGACACGGTGCCAAGAGGTGTGTTGGAGTACTACGACGCCTGGGATGAGCCAACCCAAATGATAAGAGACCTTCTTTCCGCTGAGTTCTCCATAGGAGAGGTCCTTACAGCCCTCCGCCGTCTCCGCTCCAACAAGGCATCTGGATCCGAGCTCGTCTGCAACGAGAACCTGAAGGAAACCATTTCATGGCACCGTGCTGAACAAGCCTGTTCAACGCTTGTCTTCGTCACGGCCGCATCCCCCAAACTGGAGCAGCGCTCTGCTGTCTGTGATACCAAAGGGGAAAAGAATTTTCAATTTCCCAACCTCATGGAGAAGCACCGCAAAGAGGAGCTATTGCTACAAGCTGTTTTCTGCAATCCTGACCACACGGCTATCACCTGAAGAACAGTATGGCTTCCGAGTTAAGTGGTCCACGTTAGATGCCTGCAGCTTTCTAATCGATGACGCTTAGCGAGTTCTTCAATGCCGAGGCGCCTTCATGTACGCCATCTACGTGGACTTCCGCTCAGCGTTCGACTCGGCCCCAAGAGACAAGATCATCGCTGAACTAGCCGAGGCAGGTATGCCCTTAAACATCCTGCATCTGCTGGCCGCCATCCTTCTGGAAAACCCCATCTCCATCGACGACGGCGTGGTCGAACTCGGCTCCTTTCTGCAGACGACGGGCTTCGCACAGAGCGACAACCTGGGTCCTCTATTATTCTCAGTGCTGCCGGCCGACCTCCTTCGCTAGGTAGAGGGCACCCGCAATATGGTGCAGATCCTGATGTACGCTGACGACAGTGCTCTACAGCACGTCAAAGTTCCATTTGCAGCAGTCCCTGGCAAAACTCGCAACCTGCGTGCAGGGTATCGGTGTCAAGATTAACCTGTCTAAGACCAAGGCTATGAAGTTCCAGAAAAGAGGTCAAGTTGCTGGCAACGACACTGTGGCTTGCTTCGACGGAGCTCAAGTATCTCGAGAGATTCAAGTATCTCGGCATCGTCATCCCTTCTAACGGCCGTTCATTCACGGAGCACATCACGGATCGGGTGAGGAACGCGCTAGTGGCATCTGTTGGGGTACAGAAGCCGCAGCTACTCTTTCTGAAAACTGCTCTTGGCCTCTTCAACCTTAAACTCGCTCCCGCCGGCATCTTACGGCATCCAAGTCATCTGGAGACAGCTCTCGCGACTGCACCTTAAAATGCTGGACCGCGTCAAACCGGCTTACCTCAACCGTGTAATGGGCCTGCACAGCTAGAACCGCATTATGTATCTGCTAGCGGACACTCCGCTGTTTATCGAGGATCTGAAGAGATGCTTCAACCTACCAGAGACTCCCGCCTACAAGAAATGTATCCGCATGTGGGAGGACACGATGGCGAACATCGACCCAGAAATCTTTGACACGGGTTCCATGCGAGACAGCACCTGAAAGGACTTGGGCCGCACAAACCGACACATAGTGACCCGTTTCGCGGTACACGGGTTCCACCACGTCCTGTGCGGGGCACGCTGCTTTCACGACCTCCATCCATCATGTACATGTACTCTGTGTGGGGCCTTTTGCACAAAGTATCACGGGGCAATCTGCCCACGTGTAATCTCCTTAAGGAGCCTCTTGCAGTGATATTGTTTTTATTATACCATTGACTATGTACCTTAAAAAGGTGATTTTAGGAATTGAATGAACGTTAGACAATTACGTTCCAATCCATTAAGTTAAAGGCATTTTGATACCCAGGAGGACCAGGAGCATGAATCCCCTTGTTTCGGGGGTATTCAAACAATGTAGATCTGCCTTTCAGGAAAGCAAGGAACGAGTCTGTATTTCCTGAAGTTCTCGAAGGCTTGAACATATGCGACGGAAGCGCAAAGTTTCACGGCTGCTGCATTCGGTTGTTTCTCGATATCGTTTCGGGAGACTAGCTCTAACGTCTCAATATGGCTCAACCTTGCGGCGCAAGAGCCCACCGGGGTCAACAAAGTTAACTTATCAGGGGTAGGTGTCTACTTTTACCTGCCCCGTTGTAGTTTCTCTAAAGCACATTTATTGAAAAGCTCAGCCCTCGTCATACTGCTACCTATGTGCAGAAACTTTAAAAATAATTCTGGTCCACCTTGCGCAATATGATTTACCGATCAAGATGTCAACCCAAGTACAGAATTACTTGCACTTCTGCTGTAGAAAATCTGCCCACTCATGTTGCTGCTCTCGTATGCCACAAACGAGCAAAAAAATTGCAAATTGTGTTTGTGGTACGAGACATCGACAAGACTAGGCCGATCACTGAGCGCAAAGTCCTATTTCATTAATTAAAACGAATAGATTAAGCAACATAAAGGGTCAACAACACACCAACGACATCATCGGACATCAACCGAATCAACACGAAAGCTCGCAGCGGCAGCATCAAAACAGCAACAAGCATCGCGTGCAATATCAGACTGCGTCGCGCCCATGATGCACGTGACAAGAGAAACCGTACAAAGATCCTAAGAGAAAAAAATAACTACGAAATGAGTGGCGCACACAAGGCAGAACATACCTCACGAACTTAACAGTTGTTCACGATAAGGATATACTGGAAAGACAGCGTTGTAGGTCGCTTACAACTAAGCCCTAGTGAGCACGACACGAAAGAATATGCGACCGATTTATAGGAGGCGATACCGGAGTAAGAAAAAAAACTAGCAGGCGAAATCAAACGTATTATACTAAATACCACGTACAGGTAAGCGCCCAGCATTCGGCTGAACCACTGGATCCGACGGTCTGGCCGAAAGGAATACAGTTTCGACCGTTTCGAGGCCACTGGATTTGGGTTTGGCGCTGAAGAACAACAACAGCCGAGATCTGTAGACACGAAAATAATGACACCATGGAACAAGTATGACGAGATGGAGACGTTTGTAACAAAAACCAAAAATATTTTATCCCCACGCCATAAGGTCTGTCATGGCCAAGCCAGCAAGACAGAAGGACGCAGTAGACCAAAGTCGGCTCTCAGTATAACTGTGCCGACAAGCGTATGGTCACATGTATTATCAGCTACAAGTAGACGAATCATTGTGGAGACTAAAGACTGATTTTGCATATGTATATACAGCCCACCTGAGAGAGCGATGCGAGATATTTTGTACGATATTGGCAAATTGTTGCTTGTATGCCCGCACCAAATGTAAAACCTAGGGTTCTCCTTCCACTACACCCTAAACAACCAAACCCACTAACGAGGTCATTTGGGGTGTTATAACACAAAAATACGGAAAATCCGCCGGACCTGACCAGATTGTTCACGAACATCTCAAAGGTGCGATGTCGGTAACCGTCCCCGTCCCCACGGTGGTGTAAAACTCCTTGTCTTAGACAAGAAGTAATCTTAGATCAACAGGGGAAAAGTCTTCTGCTGCCATTTTTAAAGGGAAGGGTGACCCTACAAAGCAAGAAATTGACCACGGCATAGCACTAGCCAAAGTAGTGTATAAGGCTTTTGCACCTCTTCTAGTCAAACGTTTTTTTGTAGAATGCTGTTAGGATTTACCAGCAGAACAAAGATGATTTCTTCTAGGAAGCTTGGCTAATGGAGCACTTACAGATGTAATAGAACACCTAACAATCCAAAAACAAGGCGTGACTTACGCAGCTTTTATTGATTATAGAACTGCTTGGTTTATCAAAAGCCGCCCTACCTACCATTCAGACATAGATTACCAGTTCAATCACGACACACTCGAAGCATATGAACAACACACAGAGAAAGGCGGAACTGGAACCCTGTGACCAAAGTTTTAAAGACAGACCCGCTGTCTGAAAGGATAATTCTTCCAAATTAACGAATGTGTTTGTAAGCACTGTAGTGAAATTGATATCAACCGATATCACGTGATGCAACGTTTGGAATTAAACACCAGCTCGTTAACAGGTGCTGTAAGCAACGTGCTTGGCAAAGCATAACCCGTAATTTGTTATCGAGGATCTACCAATAATGGTGAATAAACAACGATATTTAAATTGTGAAACAACAAATCAATGGTGTTACTACCACGTGATAGACATATGGATAGCCATGCTGTGAAGTTGCACACGTCAGACCAATATTAGCCAATAGCTCTGGAAATACATTACAGTAGCAATTCGACAGTCAAGTCACCGCCCACAATACTGAAGAGAGTCAGGTCAAAAACCGACGACATCGGAAACTTAGGGATCAACCATTAGAAGAAGATTTCAACATTGGAAGCTCCACAGAAAACTTATTTCTTAAAGCACATCGAAAGAAAGGTAAACTTTTGGATAAAGATTCGGGTCTACGGAAAAGATTCCCCTTGGTCCTGCTTGGCTCTCTATACGGACAGTTTTAAAAGTTTTAAAAGAATTGCGAATTGCTATACAAACCACCTATTTGACAGTACTGTCGATTGCTGCATATCCCTTTCTAAGGCGATTGGCAACCTTTCAGTACCAAACATCATTGTTCTTGCTGTACCAAAACTGTCAGTCAAAGCGTTATTCGTTTCCACCGACTGGATAGCGTCACGTGGTAATTTCCCTACGAGTCCGCCTGCTGCCACTCCAGTGGCGCGCTTTTAATCAGTCGCACTTCATTTTCTCAACCATGCTTTTTGTGGTTTTTGCCGATATTCTTGGCGCAGCAATCACTCATTGACTGTTTTTGCAAAGCTTTTTGAACTTTGGTGAAGAGTTTGATCCTTGTGTCGAAAAAGACATTGGCCAGCCGGCTGTGCCACACAATCAGGACACTTCTTGGCTTCACGACAAGATTTCATCAGCGCGGCTCTACCCAGCCTTGTCCGATGTACTAGAGCCGCTCGACCTATAACCGCGTAAACCCTTTCATGACTGAAACCGGGGTAGAGCAGTTGACAACTGTTTCACTTTTCTCCAATGTGTCCAAAAACGTATTAAAAAAATTATGTACACGTATTTGACGATGTGGGATAGCTGAGGCCAATCCACAAAACGAGCGTCCGATTTTCATATTTGGGTTGACCTACAACCCCTACTAGCAGAAAAAATAAAATAATCGGGGAAATCTATAACATGAATAAATTCCTCGCCATCTCTGTATTTGGCCTACTCCTTCGATCAGGTCGCCATTAACAAATTGTGACCTGAATGCATTCAAAAATACTACTGGGTGTTTATCTCACATTGAATACATAGATTCGACATATCACAAAACCCAGCCAGGGATTTAGGCAAATGTGTGGAACAGACTACTAGCGGCTCCGATATAAATATAAATAGGTGATTACCTGTTCCCTCTAGTTTGTTACAGCCTGCTCCATACTGCCAAAATGTTCTGCAAATGCAAACGTATTAGCACATATTTGTATTAAAACTTACACCTAGCAGTTTACAGTAACTGATTTGCAGCACCTAACTTATATCAAACAGTTTGCCGTTAAGCGTGTTTGTGTTTACATTTAGCAAGCGAATCAAAAATATATAATGTAGTATATAAACAAAATAGATTTTATCATTCAGTTACTCAGTGATGTCCAACGCCGGCTTTATCCAAAAACGTGATTTTTCTTGCATCTTGTCAGATTAGCGCGGTGATAATTCTACTCCAATACAAGTAAATCAACAACACTTCGTACCTCGCCAATGCTATACTATATACAAAGAAATAGCGATGTTAGGTGTGCATAGGAGCCGCTCACCTTTCCAGGCCGAGTGCAACCAGATTGTTGACCCTTTTGGTATCGGTATACACTGTGTACCAGCTTGCGGTATTATTTCGTTTCATAAAATATGCACGCTTGTTGTTGCGACTTGGCATTTTTATGTCGCCGTCGCGAGCAACATCTGGATCGTAGTATCTGTATCAAAACCACGGAGAATAAACACGAATCTGTTTGCTTATAGTCTGGTAGTTTTGACGACATTTCATTACTACGTTTTAATCTATATCCTGGACGTAATATGCAAATACAATAAATGCATATATAGTGCAAATACGTTGATAAATTGGGGTAACAATGAATATATCTGATATCTGCCTTCTACTGTCATCATGCTGGCTTAGCTCTCTCTTCCCATTTTTACAACACGCCTCCTGCCAGAGATGCCCATTGTCAACCAAGGCAATCAAGTACTTCGATAAGAAATAAGCTACGTAGACAATAGTCGCCGGCTCACACAAAGGCGTACATTTATTTCTACTCAATCAATAGTCTTTTGCTAAAGTTCGCTGTTCCTTCCTATAGGGCTTGCATAACGAAAGCCTTATTCGAAAAAAGTCTATTAACTCTACGTGACAACGCACGTATGTTGAAGACCTTGGAAACTCGGCGGTGAAATTAACTAGCGTTGAGCTTGTCGTGAGGTGGTCCGATGAAAGCGAGGAATAAAGAAGAGCTGCCATTGCCATAAATCACGGTAACTCAAAACAAAGCTGGGTTGTTCTCGCAATTTTGCAATTAATTGGTAGCGACTTGTGCAGTAATATGTCCTTGGACAGCGTCGCCATCATACTGGTTTTCTGACTGCGCGCTTTGAGCTGGCAGTGCACATGTTTACTGCTCACTTACCGTACTCGACATCTCAAACTTCTTCATGGTGTATTTTTTATTAACTAACTGGAAAATACGGTACGCACACACGGACACCACCGCAGGGAACTCGTCTGCAAGTGCGGGCCGGTAGTGTGGGGCTCCAACCCACTAAAAACTAGTCATGTCCCAATCCCCGCAACCGATCGGGAACTGCAAAAGCATAACCTCAAACGATCAAAAGGGGAGAGTAGTTTAAGCATTTAGCTATCCCGGTATGCCCCGCGGGATGATGTCGTGCAGTAACGGTTTTTCTTCTCCTTGGCGCGCCGTATGTTTTTCATAGTGCAAGCAATGCTGGTCCAGTCGTCGCGTGACCTAAGCATAAGCTGTATGATCGTTTTAAGGGTGCCGTCGTCAGCCCTAGGTAGACCCGCACGCTGAAAGGCCCATTCCGGGCATCATAAATCGTATGTTTAGGCGTGTCCTCTAATTCGTTTTCGCAGTACTTGTAGAATGGAGATGTGGTTTTCCCAATTCTGAACAAGTATGACTGGAAATCACCGTGTCATGTTAGCACCTGAGTGATGCAGAACGTCAACTCGCCACCTGGCCGGTACATCCAGGCACTGATATCCGGGATCAGAGTCCTTACCCGGTACCCGGGCGCTCCGTCCTGAATAGAGTCCCATTTTAGCCCCTCCACGTTTTCCTTTTCCGGGTCTTCCCACAAGCGGCGTCGTTCATTTGCTTTCAGGTCCCAGGGGACTGTGCTAGTCAGAACAAGGGCGGCCGCTCTGCTGACTGTTCTATAGGCCATCGTGATACGCAAAGCAGCCACTCTTTGGGCTTTGCGTATGAGCTGCCCTGTTGTTGGCTATGGACAGTGTGGCTGACGGCCACACCGGAGCTGCAAATAAAAGTATGGACTTAGCTACCGACGTCATAAGGCGTCTTCTTGACTTCCGTGGGCCATTGTTGTTTGGCATCAGCCGGGCTATCTTGTGTGAGACCTTAGTAGTCTTTTCCGCTACAATACGTGTGTGGGGTGTGCCCCGTAGTACGCTGCCAGTGTCAGGCCAATATTCTTCATCTTTTTTTAGATGTAAGACTCAAAAAGATCAAGAAGCATGCCGTCAGTGCCGCATCAACCCCCCGGACCACGATACGTCAACGGAACGTGTCCGTCGATCGATCGGCTACTCAGCAGTCGCAAGTGACGTTTGCCAGACAGCGCTCGCGTCAGCCCGTATCGAGGATGCCGAGCCAGGCACGGCACCCTTCCCAGAGAGTCAAGCAAGCGGCGAATCATCATCACAGGCAGACACAGCAGCGTACTCCACCTCCAACAATGGAGGATTTCGTGATACAGGTCCTAGCAGCCCTCGAGAGTCTGAACCGACCCCAGATGGACCGAGGCCGGAAGCAGGACTCGTCCCAACACCGCCAGCAGTCGCGGTCGGCCAGTCGAGGACGATGGAGGTCAAGGAGTCGTCGTTAAGAATCATTCAGTGGAATTGTGAGGGTGCAGATACTTTGGCACTCCTCGACCCATCGGCACTTAAGGATGTCGACATGCTTGTTCTGACCGAAACGTGGGCAATAGAGCCATGGATTTTATTCAGCACACTGTCTCGCCCAGAGACAGGCTGGACCAGGACGACCGAGTGGAGGTGTGGCTGTATTTTATAACCACAGGGTCGGCACCTTCGAAGTCACTCTTGCCGAGGATAACGTAGTAGTATTACAGGGACCGTCCTTGAATGTAGTAGCAGCCTACGCCAGACCGCCGAACAGAGAGTCAACGCTTGAGATGGTGGATAAAATCACAAAGGGAATCGAAGCTACCGACCCTCGACGCCCTCTGCTCGTTGTCGGTGACTTCAACACGCGTTGGGACCATCCGACAGCAGAACGCACACTTGCCCTCCAAGATGCTCTGTCGGACTTCAATTGTTGGATCGTGAACCCTCCCACGGACCCAACCTTCATAGGGCACTCCGGTCAATCGACGATTGATCTCTTTGCAGTAAATGTAAGCCGAGACAAGGTCATGTACTTGGGGTGTAACCACTCCATGGAGGAAGGCGCTCAACTGAAGCAGCATATACCTGTCGCCATTGATCTCCGGACCGACTGCGCGCCCTAAGAAATACATCGAACAGCAGGAGGCACTGATGATACAGGAAGCCGAACGACGTCCGTACAAGTGGATAGCGCGTACCGGCAGAACCTCATGTTCTATCAGCCCATCGGTCTTAACAGATCACTTCGCGCGAATGTTCTCGTCACGATGTACCATCCCACGAGAAGTGCCGTCGGTAACCTCAGCCTGGGACGAGAAAACCACGTGGGAGCGTACGCTCCTCGGCGCCGACTTCACCGTGGGGGAGGTTCTGAGTGCCCTGCGAGGGCTCCAGTCGAGGAAAGCCCCAGGCCCAGACCTCGTGTGCAACGAGCACCTGAAGCAAGCACTGATTCTGGCCCCATCTTGGACAGCATTGTTTAACGAATGCCTTCGTACCGGCTCCATCCCAGACAATTGGCGCGAGGCGCTTCTGCTGGTCATCCCAAAAGGTAAGGGTGACCCATCTCTTCCTTCGTCCTGGAGAGGTATCGCCAAGAAAAGCGCCTGCTACAAGTTGCTAGCATCCCTCATCACTACACGACTGAGCGACTTCCTTGAGAGCGTGGGCGCCATTCCCACAGAGCAGCACGGATTTCGCGCGGGGCTCTCAACCATGACGGCCTGCAGGGAATTATTACGGGACATTAAGGAGATGACAACCAGACCGCGAAAATTTGTGTACGCTGTATTTGTGGATTTCCGGTCGGCTTTTGATTCTGCGCCGCGTGACACTATCCTAACCTTCCTGGCAGAACTCGGTGTCCCACGAAATATTCTCGGAGTACTGGCCGCCATTATGCGAGAGAACAAAATCACGATAGAAGACGGGGTCGCGGAACTCCCAGCGTTCGCGCAGATAACAGGTCTGGCCCAGGGGGACAATCTAAGTCCGCTTCTGTTTTCGGTCCTTCTAAAAGACCTTCCGACTAAAATAAGAGGCGAGAGAGAGATGGTGAAGGTTCTCCTTTACGCTGACGATCTCGTGATCTTTGGGGAGAGCCGCTTTCAAGTCCAGCAAGCAATCGCAAGACTGAACTCCGTGATCCCTTCGCTAGGACTCACGATAAACGAGAACAAAACGGAGGCAATTAAGTTTAGACGAGGGGGCCGATTGGCGGCTCAAGACACTCTATTTCTGGCAGGCGCACCAGTACGCTATGTTGAGCATTTCCAATATCTCGGTGTTAGGATTACCCCGAGTGCTAGATCTTTCACGCTTCATGTTAATGAAAAATGTAGGAAAGCGCTCACAACCCTCGCCACTATCCAAAAACCTCAGCTCCTCTCACTGAAAACGGCGCTCCGACTTTTCGATATGAAGATCGCCCCGGTGGCATCATATGGAATTGAGGTGATCTGGGAAGACCTCACTATTGATAACCTCGACGCGTTCAACCGACTCAAAGCAACCTTCCTTAAGCGTGCCCTTGGTCTCCATCGAAGCGCCCGCAACAGACTAGTGTATCGGCTGGCGGATACCCCACTGTTCATGGAAGAGCTGCAGCGTCGTTTCAAACTAGAGAAGACTGCCGCATACGAAGAATGTGTACGGCGATGGGAGAGCAAGACCTCAGATATCGACCCGACCTTCTTCACCACAGGTGCCATGATGAACCAGGCGTGGAAGGATGCAAACCGAAGTAACAGGCACGTCGTGACCCGTTTTGCCATCCACGGTTTCCACCATGAGCTGTGCCAACAGACGGGGTTCCACGACCCATCCCTAACTTGTGTGTGCCGCAGGTGTGGAGAAGCGTGTTCAAGATACCACGCGTCAGTGTGTAATTATGTGCGCTCTTTAAATGAACTTGCATCGCCGCGCATCTGCTAGTCCGAATTGTGTAAACTGTGTAAATCTTTGAACCAAAGTGACATGCGATGATCTCTTAAAATTATGATCTTATGTTCGACCAAATGAGAACGCCTGCACCGGCAGGCATGTTTTATACGTATATTTACTGATATTATTGTGTACTGTTTTGTACATATGCCTTATAAAGGTGAATAAATGTTTTGTATAATATTCTTCATCCAGCCAGCGATCTCAGCCAGGGCGTCATTGGCCCTCAGTTCTAGTTGCTGGGATGAGCAGGCCTGGACCACCATTGCGAGGTCGTCAGCATATGCCAGCTGCTCAGTGCCTTCTGGAAGGTCGTCTAAACGTAAGACGTCATTGTATGCCAGGCTCCATAGAAGGGGTCATAGGATCGAGCCCCGGGAAACTCCGGCCGTCATGTCGAACTCGAAGCCCTCGCTGACTATGTGCCTTTCGCTCAGGTAGGACGAGATTGCCCGGCGCAGGTAGGGCGGGACTCTCTTCTTGAGTAGTGTGTCCAAGATTACTTTCCAGAGCAGGCTGTTGAATGCGTTTTTAACGTCCAGCAAAACAACCAGTAGCAAGCCTCTAATACGAGACGGGAAGTGGCGCAGGGCTTCCGCCTTAAGAACCACCTGCTCTATCGCTGATAGGACTGATCGGCCCTTCCGGAATCCATATTGTGTTGGCGAGAGGAGGCCGTGTTCTTCTGCAAAGCACTGCACGCGGGACTCTATTATTAAATCTATGCCTTTGGCTAGCGTGCTAACCATGCAGATTGGGTTATAGGAGTTAATCCCTTTCGGGATGAGTACCAGATCCGCTATCTTTCAGGCCATGGGGAGGAAGCCGCTGCGGAGTATTTGTGTGGCTACAGTAGCCACCACGTTAGGAAACTTAGTAAAGTACTTTAGTGGCCGAGACCGGAATGCCATCAGGGCCTGATGCCTTACCGGCCTTCAATCTTTCTCCCGCAGCGAGTACCTCTGCCGGGGTTACCTCTGGAATATAATCCTCGGCCGTTACTACTCCATACAATGTCTGGTCAAATAAAGGATGCTGAAGGAAAAGCTGGTTAATTACTCGGACACGTTGATCAGGGGGAAGGTTTTCTTTCTTTCTGATTCCTGGTACGCCACGTATAAACTTGTAGGGCCGACCCCATGGGTCCTCCTCTAGCTCTGATAAGAACTTCCTCCAGCAGCGATACTTGCGTTCCGCTATAGCTTTGCGCAGAGAAGCCGTGAGGCGCTTAAAATCACAATAAAGTTGTACGACACAAGCCTCATCTATGTTGCTGCGCCTTGCCCTGGTGGCTTTTCTTCAGGCCCAGATGCAGCGTCTACGGGCTAACGCAATTTCCTTGTTTCACCAGTAGTTTGGTAAGATAAACCGGTAGCGCATAGAGTATCCGCGGTCTTTGAACGACTCGCTACAGACCTCTTGCAGCATTTTTGCAAGTCTCGGACGCCCTGAGGTTTCCCTCTTGAGTCAAAAATCTTTGTCAGCTTGGCCCGGAGCGTTTTATTATCCTGCGGCTTCCACTTCGGCGTCCTTGTTAAAATCTGAGAGGGTGTTAAGGTGGTTGTTTTACTGGCGTCATATTATATACAGTAGTGGTCGCTAAGATTTTCTTCGCCAAGCAGTACGGTCCAGTTTAAAACTTTAAAAGCATGCTCGCGTTTGCAGATTGTCAGATCTATGTGCGATTCCATTCCACGGCGGTGAAAGGTAGGATCCGAGCCCTTGTTCAGAACAACCATGTCCCCCGCCGCTAGCCATTCTAGCAGCACTGTACCTCTTCTGTTAGCGTTGGTAGACACCCTAGTAGTTGAAGCAGCATTGAAATCTCCAGAAAAAACTACCAGTGGCAGTGAGCAGCTCTTAGCTGACTACTCCATGTCATGTAGCATTCCTACAAGGTCCTCGAGCGTTCCGTTGGGGCTGCTATAACATGAGTAAAAGCGGCCAATCCCGTCTATGTCAATCCATGAGAAAGATGAAGTCGCACCTCTGCCCGTTTCTCGGTAGCAGTTTAGCGTGTTTTGAATTATACACGTGTTTCTTCGGTCGTCTACCACCCATGTGGATAGGTTTCTTTCGGTGGTAGCAGTTTAGCGTGTTTTAAATTATACACGTGTTTTCTCGGTCGTGTACCACCCATGTTGATAGGTTTCTTTCGGCCAGTTTAACATTTGGATCACTTATAAGAGAGATAGCCGCTCCTCTTCTCGTCGCAATATCATCTAGCATTAGATGGGATGCACGACTTCTATTGCAGTTTACTTGAATTACTTTAGGTTGTGTCATTGGAGTTTTGAGACTAACCAGCCCGTTGGTCCATTGGCGGTGACCGTATAGTCCTCTTTCGCGAGGGTTGTCTAAAACTATAGTCATCTTCATCTGTGTAATCTGGATCATCTTGGGCGTTGTTCGGTGGGGATTTCGGGTGGGCAGTCGGGCCTGGGAGAACTGCGATGGTAACCCGAGACCGCCTCGTTCGCGCCTGGCCTCTGTTATTTTAGACCGGTAGTTTGGGCATGCGGAGGAGTTGGCAGCATGTTCGGCAACTCCCACAGTTATAGGACGAGGGGTCCTTTGTGCTTCCATTTGAGATGTGACCCAGTTCGCCGCATTTGTGGCAGCGTTTGGTTGCCACCAACTTAAACGTGCATGTCCGTGCCTGGTGCCCAACTCCTTGGCATCTGTGGCATGTGGGCACATTAACCCACTCGAAAATTGGGCAAGGTTGTTTGTAGTTGATTCACTTGGGTGCGCAATAAGTAACGCTCACCAAACAGCTCCTAACCGAGCTTTTGAAGCGCATTATTCGTTCTTTCTAGCACTAATACGCATTAGTGCTAGAAAGAACGAATAAAAAGAAGAATAACGAAGAACACACAGGGACAGACCGGAAAGAGAAATGCCATCTTAGAATCGACCAGGGGATGCACAAAGACACGTGGTAACCTTAGGCAATTAAATTTGTATCGTTTAGTTGCAAAAATAAGTCAATAAGAGTCACACTACACTGGATACTCCCGCATTAGAACGCGCATCATCCGCGTATATGACGCGCATAACGCAGATATTATTAAAAAATACAACCGACGAGAAGGACTACTAACAACAGAAATTATAAGCACGATCAGAGTATCCGCACTTTGTCACGAAAGGGTAGAAACTTTAAAGCCACTATGCAAAATGGTACACTGCGAGACAAGGAAATTATTTGTTACGGTAGTAAGTTAAACAAAGCCTCCACGTGCAAGGATTACAAAGAAAGGAAACTATCGCAGTAGTCAACATTTCCATAGATTATGGAACAGAAGGCCTGTAGTGCTTCTTCCGCCTTGGCAAACAAACGTGATTGGATAACGCTTATTTGCGCAATGCAGACCTCTGCTACACAGATCTTCTGTCAGATCATCGTCCTTTCCGTCAGTAGCGGCAATGTCTATACGAAAAGTGAAGTCGCTGCATACCAATGAAGGCAACATCAGGTTAACCTGCTAAACCCGCACTGACAACATCGGCTACCTTGATATTGTCGTACAGAGGTGGCAGGAAATACATTGCGGGGTTGAATTTACCTGAGGTGGGCGCTAACCAACTTTTACCTCGACAAACGCAATGCATGTGAAGCAACCCTGTTTGAAGGCAGGTTGATATTTTAACTACTATATTGCCTCGTCCTCTTAACGAAAAGCTTTATAAAGAGATGGGACCTTTGCAATTCGTGGAAATGCAGTTCCCTCCGAAAAACAGGTTTCCGTTAGGACTACAATGTGCCCATTATAAGATAAACGGTGCTAGTCTGGTGCTAGGCATAGTGCCCCAGATAAACCCTCACAATTCTACAGCAGTACTTTGTTAATGCAAGTAGCGTCATGCAGTCCCTGTAGCGGTTGAAACCATTGCCGAAAACTCACGCCAGTGGGCCTGAAAGGGTTTTCGAAATTAGTGCCATAATTGATGTCATTGACAGCAACACTGAAAGTGGAATTTGCTTTAAGTTTTTAAACAGCACACACTCCAACTTGCCTAACGACGTTGCTAACCTTTATAAACGTGATTAATTAACGAACAGTTTTTAAGACTAGCTAACAAATTATCTTTAATGAAACTGCAATTGAAGTTGTGCAGGCTGGATATGTGCAGGCGATATGGTAACTCAATAAGATAAGCAAACCAGAAGTCAAGTCTTTTTACTTGACCAAACCTCTCTTTGGGACGTTTGGGTACGTAATTTAGCAAGAAACGGAAACAAGGTAGTAGGACTCTGCTGAGTTAATAGTTCTGCTTTGTGAGGGGGATTTAGGAGCTGCAAGCTAGAAAGCCAAGGACTACAAACAATTTCTTTTTCTGGCTGTAACTTGTTTTTTTTTGCTTTCTTCTCTGCTAGGACTAACAAACTTTCATACAGCCTTAAATCCAGTATGTTTTGCATTCTGCAATCTTTAAAAACAATCGAATTGGACAAGATGGCGGCGCCCAGTAGTGCGCCGTATTTTGCATGTAGCTCAGTGATAAAGAGCTCGTATAAGCGGACCCAGTGACCTATCTGTCTTGTATGTGTAGCCCATGTAAAGTGCTTATCACCGCGCACCGGTGTAAGGGCAAATCAGTCCGCTCGGTGCCCTGCATGACCTGAACTGGAAGGCGCCCGCCCAAACGGCACCCTGTTTGAGATCCTGTCACCCGTACTGTTGGTGAAAAAAAAACCAACAGCAACAACAATGCCAGGGAAAGCAGAGACACCCAGTGCAAAAACCGCAGACGCCTCTTGCAGACGTGGCCAAGAATTGTCGATCCTGGTCAACAGCGCCAGCAACGGCGGGGAGAGAGCGGCTGAGCGGCAGCAACGACAACGGGAGAAGCTGCGCCCCGTGACCCGAATGGCCATCGCTCTTTGGGATGTTCGTATCATGCGCCGTGCCTTTGCGGTCCGCAGCGCCATATCAGCCCATATGGGCGCGGCATACAGATGGCCTCTACCACCGCCGCTAGGAGCAGCCGCTTGGCGTGCGTCGCGCCCCCCTTGCGAGGAAGGATGTGTGCAAGGTTGGTAAAGACCTTCGTGACCTTCTCTTCTGTCTCGACGGACGTCCTGCTGGCGCTCGCCTGCCAGATCCTATGGGACATACTTGCCGAAGAAGGAAGCAAGCGCAAGGTGGACCCGGATGTGGTGGACTACCAGAGGAGCCTGGACAAAAAGATTGATCACCGACCTCAAAACGCTTATAACTGCCATAAACGTCTTTAAGTTGTCTTAGTGTATGCTTTGGCTAGAAGCATAGTGGTTTTTATTATGCTTAAGGTAGAGACCAAGACAGTAATGGCAGCAGCCAACTTATTGTTCTTCGTAACAATATAATTTATCCATAACAAATTCCGCGAATTGCAGCTGTGATTGCATGCGACTTTCCAAACGCGCCATCAAGAGACAACTTATTAGACGCTGAGCTGTATCCAATAGTCCAAACTATATTCAATCAATCAATCATATTTATTTCACTCAAATAGAGTATGTACAAGCTAGTTCATGCTATTATTAAACATAAATACTTGTTGTTTTGCCGTTCCACCGAGAGAAGAAGTGTAAGGATCTTCGTTGCAGTGCCGGACAATCAACCGCGTGGTACTTAGCGCATTGCTGCGAGCAGAACCGACAATTACACTGAGTAGTATAGTTTTCATGAAACTCCCTACGGGAGCATACGAGGTGATGGAACCCGTGTACGATGTACCTGGTATATACATGCCAGTCATCGCAGGCCACCCCGGCCCACAACCAAGGAGACTTAAAGACGTCGAGCGTTCTTACCTCCGTCGCTGCTTCCGTAAATTTGCGTCGCCACTCTTCCAAGAAATGGTTAAGTGGCTCCGTCAATGGCATACGCAGCCTAAGCCGAAGCATCTCCACCATCGGCGCACAGTCCGACAATACATAGAACCAAACTATATTGGAAGAGCCATGGGGAAAGCATATCCCTTGGTGTAAACTGTAAATTACGTGGTTAATTTATATTGTAAAACACTGGAAGGATTATGTAGGAACGAAACTCCAGCTTCAAAAAAACAACGTTTAAGCAAACCAACAATCAATTATAACGACATGTCTTATATAAAGCATACAAGCAACTTACCCGCTATAGAAGTATTCATTCACGGTGACATTCACAAAGAGGCTTTTCTTTCGAACATTCTTGCGTGGCGTGCCATCCAGATTATAATAAACTATGGCAACAAAGTTTACGGTTGTAAATTTATCCGTCAGGCTACCATTTGACATACTAGGCTCAAAAATGAACAATGGCTTTCGAAAATACGTCAAATAACCGTTCCTATAAGATTCCCTTTTCTTTTGATGTACGATCCTGTGCAAAGTCCACACAAATAAAAACGCGTTATATACAGAAAAATATAACAGTTTTATATAAAGAAAATAAGAACTAAATGCCTACTGAGTCTACTATCACTGTCAGATCGTGCTTTATGATCAGAAATGTTAAAATATATTTAGCGAGTGTTTCAATGTTAGCATACTTCCATCGCTGAAGAGGCACGTATTACTTCTAAACACTTCGAATCACATCCCCAATTTGGAGCATGTCCCTTTGTGTAACCTACAAATAACCTGGCTAAATAAAGAAACACAGAAAATGTGTGTGGATGGGCAGATCTTACGGTTTCGATTCCTCGATTTGCTGCTCATGCGTCATTTATAATAACTGTCATAAATTAACTACCCCAAATTTGGTTGTGATGTGGCATGTACACACGGAACAACAGTAATGAACAGATGAACGGGATTGAGGGGAGAAGTTAAGATAAATGATGAGTTCTCCATCACCTGACTGGCGCCCTTTCAGCGCCACGTTACTTTGGATCTCGACCGGATAAATTTCCAAGCTAGGTATCCAACCTCAAAAAAGCTCATCACGTACCTACTTTTTAACGCCGCATCACTTACAAAAAGGGGAGCTTGCGATTCCCTAAAGTTGTAGACCGCGCTCCACCACGTTGACATCACCTGCATCACTAAAACGTGGGCCACCGACAACCTATCGCCATCCGAACTCTTTATTAGTGGCCGCCACTCAATCGTTCAAAAATATCAAATGAGACGAATTGGGGGCGGCGTCGGCATACTTGTGAATTTTGAGCTCGTTTACGCCGTTTTACGTTTAAAAGAAGAGAGGCTGGATCCCAAGCGTTTTTTCAGCTACGCCAAGAAGCGTCTAAATCGTCAGGCAGGTATTCACCTCTGAGCTTATCTACGCGAGCTGAACCCCGACGGATTTCCGTCAATTTGCTCTCACGAGTTGGCCTTGGCCCTTGCGGAACCTCTGGCAATGATCTTTACCCGCAGCTTCGAGGAGAGAATGATCCCCCCGTCTTTTAAACAGTCTGTTGTGACGGCTGTGCACAATAAAACGTGATCCCGCGCAGAAAAGTACTGGCCGGTAGCTCAGGGTAAATCATAAGATTACTTTGTCTTAATATCATATGGGTAAACCATATAATTATATTATATAAAATTGCGGCGCTTGGAATTGACCCACGAATCCTGGCTTGGTGTCACTTATATCTAACAGATCGCACCTTCGCCGTAAAGTTAGTGACTCGATCCCGGAGCGCTCCCCATGCCCTTCCGAAGTTCCTCCAGGCTCCTGCTTAGGCCCACTTATGCATATAATCTTCGCCTGAAATGTGGGTTAATTAGTGAGCTAAGTGATATGGTGATCTCAGTTCCGAAGTGCGCGATTCTGAAGACAGCTCCCGAAAACTTCTTGTATAGCTAAAATATTTCCCTATACCTGAAATCACATCCTACAGGGACCTAGAAGTTACGTTCGATGAAGTTTCGGACACACGTTACCGATTCAGCAAGAGCTGCCTTCGACTGAGCAATCTTATACTGAGGGTATTTTAATCACAAGATGCCTTAAAATATCTGCGCCTTCATGAAGCCCTCGTAGTGCCAAAATTGGCATACTGTGCTCACGTGTGGGCACTTTTCTACGACAAAGATATATGCTTGCTGCGTAATCAAGAAAAATTTTTAAGGAGAGTCTCAAGGAGGTGCAACTTGACGCATGACAGGATCATACTCCTAAGTGTTGCAGATTACCAGCGTCGTGTTGACTACCGCATTCTTAACGATCTCATACGCAATGGTCAGATTTATACGTATTACGATCAAACAGCCTACAGATTCATTCAACCATTTAAGACTGCAAGTATGGCAGTCGTTAACCACGCATTTGTTTGGCGAACAGCTCGCCTAGTCCTCGAATGCGAGCAATTAATTTTCCTTACTAACCCTCTCTTTAATTAAAGAAGACATTTGTATTGTATTTTATCATCTTACATTTCAAAGACGTATGTTCTGGTCGTGAAAAACGGAATCTATCTAATGCAGGAACAATATTCATATTAAGTCTTACGTATCTTAGCTTTCGAGGTTAAAAAGGCATACACTGTGCTGTTAACGTACATGATGCATCTGCGGATTTGAGACCGGTTTCTTATGTTACTTTGCAAAAGCACCACCTCAAACTGGAGACTAAAGTGTTCATCGCCATTTCCATGGGTGACGTTAGGTTGAACATCGCCAAACACACTACGACCTGGCGTCGCTGGTGACAGCCAGGCGGGAAACTCAACTACCGGAGCTGGTAAATATTGCTCTTGACAAAGTGGCCGAGTGTATGCGTGAGCATCACCTCCAACTGGCGCCACATAAAACGGAGGCACTTTACCTCACTGGGCGAAAGCGCACAGGGGGGCTCAATCTGACTCTCTCGGGCCAACCCATAGCAATCAAGAAGGAGGCCAAGTACCTGAGGGTCATCCTGGACACCGGACTTACGGATGCGGCGCATATCGCCCACGTCTCCCGCAATGTCGCTGGGGTCGCACAGAATCTTGCACGGATCCTCCCGCGAGAGGGAGGGGCAATGTACGCAGCACCTGTCTGGGAAGACCTTGCCCTCCAGACGGCGCGCAACCGGGGCGCACTCAGAGCCGCGCAGGGGGGAATGGCCATAAGAGTCTGCAGGGCCTATCGCACGATCTCCTGGCCAGAGATAGAAGCGAACGCCGTCTCGACCGGACCTGGGACCTCGCGCGGGCACAACGGAAGGCACTGGAACTGTGGCACGATGAATGGCGAAATCCCCAGGGCGACGCCGGCGGTCAATAGAGTCACCGACTAATACCGGATCTGCACCGGTGAAATGACAAGCAGCTGGGGGAGCTGTCGTACACCACGATACAAGTACTCACAGGACACGGCCTGTTCCACACATATATGCATGCGCATCGGCAAGGCCCCGGTCGACATCTGCGTTCTCTGCTCCTTTGGGGACGCGGACGACGTCGAACACACGATCGTGCACTGCGCGGACCTTGCTGGAGCACGTGCCTCTGCGACGCCCGAGCTGATGGAAAAGACTCCGCAGTGCGTGGTGGACTTCATGATGAAGGACGAGACGAATTGGACAAAGGACTGACGTTACCTCGACACCATCATGAGGAAAAAGCTGAACCTGGAGGCGGCGAAACGAGCCCGCTACGACGAGTAATTTAAGCCATGTCATTCTAATTCCATACAAATAGCCCATATCTACAATCGGTTTGCACTTTCAACCTCAGACGAACACCACGCACTCCATCGTTGGTTTTGCATCTCTGTACAGCATGTATTGGCACTCGCATGTTTGTATCGGTTTTCCGTATTAAGCTAAAATTACCAACTTTGTAGACTAAGTCATTTAGACAACCCCCGTTTCACATTAATTTGCGCCACTGTCGTGGCCATTCACATTAATTAACTTTACTGCCTTCGTCTCCATCTATATTAAGAAGGACGTCAACGCATATTAACGTTGCTATTCAAGGTTCCTGTGAAGGAGAAACCTCAAGTGAACGATTGGGTTTTGTTGCGTTATTTTTACGGCTTACTTGTGAACAGCCGCGAAACAGCTAAGTCAGAGGTCACACGGTTAATGGAAAGGCGGGTCAGAACCTTTTTTTCTTTTTTAAAGCATATTGAAGACATGTTTCCAAGTGTATGGCTAGTTTAAGCCTCATACTGCAAACAGTACAAAATTGTATCTGTAAAATTGTACACAATTCATGTATTATTATTTAGTAGACTATTAAAAATAAAAACGAGGGCAGAGTCTGAGAAAGAAACCAGATCATCATAGTGTGATGTGCTGCATGTGTTTGACGTCAGTGAAGTACTTAAGTCAGATGCACAGTAAGGCTTCTTTCTGCGCAGCTAAACAGCTATCGAGGTTCGGTCAAGGGCGGAGGAGGGGCAATCACAAAAACGCTGAAAAAGAGCTGAGGCATAGGGAAAAAGCATCAAACGATATTGCGCAAAGGAATAAAGCTTCAAGAACATATTGCTTCGGAAAGGGCTCAGGACAATGAGCGATGTGGCAAGTGCCACGGGGGTCGCTACATAAAAACCGGCTGTCATATATAAAACTTCGCTCCTGTTTCCCCCAATGTATCTCATCAAGTACATGCACAGCAGTATGATAAGACCTTAACTAAGGCACAAACCTTTTAAACAACACATAGCGTACATATAGCGTACAAGATCATCAACAAAATATCTAGTAAGACATCACGCTCATTGGCAAGTAATACAAGCATAAAGGTTACGTTCTGAAAGTCGTTCCTACTAACAGTCATGAAAGTGCGATAATGCAATTATCATCTGAACTAATGAGTGCGCCTATCTGGAGACTTCGTACCAACTTACATTTATTTTAATGCGCCTAAATAATACTAACCTGAATACATACGGTCCGAGTTCCTGTACGATAGGTATGTGTTTTTTATTTACGAATTCGTTATAATTAGTGAGATTAAACACATAGAGCGACTCGTAGGAATAGATTGGAAATTTTAAAAATGTTCTTTCTAGCAAAGAGTTCGCCACAATAGGTCCAGGCCGTTCTCGCTGTATCTCCTTCTGAGTCCAAAATAACGTGCCAAGGTCTATTGGCAGCAAAATGGCAGCCATGACTGCAATTTCAAAAATACACAACAAATGTTTAACTAAATTTTGTGACTAATTACCTTTTACATTCCAACTAAATTTTGTGACTAATTACCTTTTCCCTTACCAATTTCTAAAATACACAACAGACGTTCAACTAAATTTTGTGACTAATTACCTTTTCGACGAATCAACAATACACATTTTACATATGCTTATATCAAAACACCATTGTGTATGCATATTTGTATAGTTGTACGAGCACAGGCCTTAAAACATCTGTCGAACCCGGTGGCGTGGTGCATTTGCGTGCGCCTTGCGACCGGAGGAGACGCACAGTTACACGGGCTCAATCCCAACCGTTGCACATTTGTATGTATGGCGTCGGTCTTACGAAACAATGCGAAAGCAAATCCGTGGACGTTAAATGTTGGCTGAGGGTCAGTTTGTTAGACCTCAAAACATCTGTGTTTCGTAGCCAAGCCTTGCTTGGAATATATGTGTATTATTAGATTAGTAGTAGTCAGTGTACCAGTGCAGAGTTAACTTGTAAAACCATAGCCACTCTAGACACACGCGTACACCTTCTCTTGACGATAGGCCGCTTAATCTAGAAACTGCTCGTTTGTGGACCTGCGTAATGTTAATCAAACATTCTTCAATTTGACTTTGCTGGAGCCTTTTGGGCCAATCCCGGAATTTCCTAGATGTTTTTTTACTAGACAACAAATTCCGAAGACCAGGCGATACGAGGCTATCTGACCCACTAAACGGTTACTTAAGCTATTGACGAATTTAACATTTATAAAGCGAATTACTGGCGTGGACGCTGTTTTACCTCAGCGTGGGACCTTGACCTATTTTCTCCTTAACATTCTTCTCCAAGGACCATATTTAAACGCAGTAACGTCTTTGAACAGCCTTCTAACGGACGCAATTCCGGGGAGAAGTCGTGTGAAGGAACTCTGGCCTTGGCCGCAACTCCCTAAAATGTGTGTATACGAATGCAAAACGCATCTCTACGGTAAGGATTGCAGGCTTGCTTGAATAAACCTACCACAGTACGTGAGAATGAGAGTGTAAACAACAGACGAATAAATGTAGAGAAACGCACTCCCACGGTTTTAATGAAGTGCTTTGCAATGCTGAACCTAGGATGGGGGGAATACGGGCTCAGTGGTCGCAATTTTATCATTGTTGGTAGCCAGTGGGTTATAGGCATCATGCATTTTTTACACCACTTTAGGAGAAAAAGGTAACAGTTTTGGATGGGGTGTTTAGCTGCAACCAATTGCAGGTGTCGTAAGCACTATAGAAGCATACAAACTTGCACAATAGATAATGTAACGAGCAAACATAGAAATATCCTTAGTTGCAACCTAGGATACACTTACCGATCATAGCAATCCGCATAGCACGTAAGTGCATAGTTGCGGCCGAACTACAGACACCGATAATAGCTGCGAAGTGCGACAGTCGAATCAACGGATAGCAGACGTGATAATCTAAAAACCAAATCGATATCTAGACACAGATGGCCTTTGTATGACGTTAAAAGTTAATATTGACATGCCTTCTTCAGGGCTTGGATACATCAAATGTTAAATGAAAAGATTACGTTATTGTACCCATATCGTTTCAAATATAAAGCAATGAAGTGCATGCACTATCGACGTTTCTTTTTATAATTAAATTAATCGTTAAATTTGAATAAGTAGTGATTTGTTTCTAGCATATATGCACAGCCACAGGCTCACGACGTATGAATAGTAAGTGACCTCATATCTGTAGCATATTGATAACGAAGAGCCAAATAAATATAACGAAGAGCCAATTAAATATTTTGCCTGGTTAAACACATGATGTACACCGGGCGCCATTGTTAACGCCACAACAGTAAGAAACTCAGAAACCTATTTAAATCTAGTCGTTCTTTTTACCAATTGTCATGGTGGTCGCAGGACCGTCTTCTCGAGATTACTTCACCTGCCCACTTTTTAGCGCCATTACGGCTGCTCGGAGACAAATTATGCAAATCTCCTTATTATAAACCAGAACTAATGATTTTGGAGAAGAGCCTCTACAAGGGCTGCTTGGAGACAAATTATGCGAATCTTCTCACCATAAACCAGGATTCATGATTCTTGAGAGCCGCCTCTACGAGGGCTGCTTGGAGACAAACTACGCGAATTTTCCTACCATAAACCTGAATTTATAATGCTTGAGAAGCGCCTCTACAAGGGCAGCTCGGAGACAAGTTATGCGAATCTTCTTACCATTAACCGGGATTCATGATTTTTGAGAAACACCACTACAAGGACTACTCGAAGAGAAATATGCGAATCTTCTTAACGTAAACCAGGATTCATGATTCTTGAAAAGCGCCTCTACAAGGGCTGTTCGGAGACAATTTATGCAAATCTTCCTACCATAAACCAAGATTCATGATTCTCGAAAAGCGCCAATACAAGGGCTGCTCGGAGACAATTTATGCAAATCTGCTTGCCATAAACCAGGATTCATGATTCTCGAGAAGCGCCTTTCCAAGGGCTGCTCGGAGACAAATTATGCGAATGTTCTTACACTAAGATTCATGATTCTTGACAAGCGCCTCTACAAGGGTTTGGCATGTCAAGAGATCTTCTACTCTTAGGTTTCAAGTTAGTAACCCTCGCTCAGTATTGAAAAAGGGGGGGGGGCACATCCTACACCCCCAGAGCGGCTACTCAGAAGGCTCTACTCCTGTACATGACTCGGCAGCGGAGAGAGCAACGCATCCACAGAATTCTGGCAGCAATCGTCACTCAGTCCACTCAGCATGGAGTTCTCAAAATATGTCACAAGGAACCCACCGCGGAGCCACAAACGAGGTCGCAGGCGGTCCCCTCCTCTTCCCTTCCCCCTGCCTTGACCGGGCAGACATCAGTCAGTCAGGGTGGGGGGAGGGTCAAACAATCCCCGAAACCGTGCAGACCCTCAGGGCACATTTGGCCAACAACAAATAGCTAGAGTCAGAAGTCAGCGGCCTGGTCAAAAACGGTGACGATGTCGTGATAATACGTCTTTGAGAGACCGTCCCGGGCCTTGGGGCTCAATTGGCTCATAACATAAGCAATGCCACCGCACACCAGGCAGACAGCCAGACAGGCGGGGCCTTGCGAGAAATGGCCCTCTAGGGCATCAACCCCTTTGTACCTTCCAGAAAATCGAAACGGAGCTGCAACGGCTCTCTGCTGTCTCCGAAGGAGTCCCGATAACAGCGAGCGAGCCGCGCCAGCGACGCGTAGGCACGCGCTGATACCCAGTGGTCAGAGTTGTTACCCCTTTAGCCAAATAGCTGCAGTCGCAGCAGACCGTGATGATTGCGGGCAGCGCGTGCAGGCCTGAAGTCTTTACGAGGTCCCCGGTCATCGGGCGGACAGTATGGCAAGCCCAACATACAGGACAAACCTGCTGGAGTCGCAAGGACGCGAGCGGATAAAGAGCGGCTGAAACACGCAACCCCAGCAGGCAGACTACTAGACTCGGCAAAGGCCGCACAATTCACAGAGGCACTACCTACGCCAGCCCTGCTGAGCCAGCGACACCCTTACCGTAAGATTGTGACCTGGCCGGTGGACGGCGGCAGCGCCGACTGGAGCCATGTAGGCTCAGTGTCTTCTCATGACAGCAATGACAAACATTTTGCAATTTGTTCCTAACCACTACAGAGCGGCGCATGCCTTGCTGGAGTCGTACGTGGTACAACAACGAGTCGATCGCTGCGTTATTTCAGAGCCAGATGTCGCTCTCTTAAGGAATATAACCGATGCATCGATTGACACACATCGCTACGCTGGCCACTCACTAATAGTCGCAGGCGACTTCAACGCACTGCACGTCGCGTGAAGCGCGTGACCATCAATACTGGCAAATGTGACACCTCAATACGGAACTACTGGCAGACGCCCTCAAAGGATGGCTCACTCGCCCCGGCGACGCGCCCCTCGACGACGATGATCTAACGGCGATCATGACGATGACATGTCAGGCGGCCAGCGGTCCGGCCAGACAAGGAGGTCCAAGAAGTGCTTCCGTTAAGCACTAGTAGAGCCAAGGAAATTAGACCACCAGCGCGGACTGCGTCCGCGCACATCGCATCATGATTCGGGTCCGGTCGTTGTTGGCCAGACGCCATCAACAAGGCAGTCGTCCGTGCTGATCAACTACAACGGCTGTACCGCACCAAGCGCCTGCATCTGCGACGGCTAATTAGCAGAGCGAAGGCAGAGTCCTGAAAGGCGCTGGTGGAGACAGACGTTTAGGGCCTTCCGTACCGCACGGTGATGAAAAAGCTGTATAAGGCGCCCCTGCTCCCTAAAAAACAAGTACGGGACCTATTCACCCCCCCCCCCCTTTTCCCGCCAGCCCTCCTCAACATCGAGATAGACCCTGACTAAATCCCGGAGGTGACCCCTAAAGAGAGAGCACATGCCGCAGAGCGCCTTTCAACAGAAAAGGCACCTGGACCAGACGGGATTCCTCCTAGAGTAATAGAAATCTTGGCGCAGAACCATCCAAAAACTCTCGCTCAGCCCTTCACACGCCTACATCAGGACGGGTATTTTCCACCCAGTGGAAGCGCGCTTCCCTGACTCTCATATCAAATTAATCGCAGCAGCGAGATCGTCTTTGACCCATTGCCCCATATGTCTACTCAACACAAGGCTGTGCTGGTCAGAACTCTGAACGAGAAATCGAGAAGAAAACTGCAATGTCGGATCACGCGGGCGTATCGGACTATCTTGACAGATGTCGTGTTGGCGCATGGTGGACGGCGACACGTCCTGGACGCAGGCACGGGAACACTCCCTTGGCACAAGGCGCGCTAATGGTCCAAACCTTAACTGGGGATATCAGAGATGCTTGGACAAGCGGCTTAATCAATGGCCTTAAAGCGTAGTATAAACGCAAAGAAACACTCACATATTACTCCTTGCAAGTGCTCAGAGGGCATGGATAATTACAGTTGAACCTTCTTTGCATATGCAAGGCGAATACAGACACATGTGTTCTCTGCACCACGGGCGCACCCTATGACGCGGCGCACACCGTAGAGGACTGCGGGGCCCTCGCGGCCTTTCGCACAGGCTCTTTCTATGTCTACAAGGGAAGTCAGAGTGCGTACATCGTGGCTGATATAAAGTGTTTATATTACATGTCTTCGTATAATTGTTTACATTATCGTTATAATTAATATAGTGTTCGGGTGATAATAAAGCAAGGTACCTAAATATTATTTCCTATCTTAATCATCTTCACTACCTTTTGTGAAAAATCGCCGACAAAGAGTGCTGTAGTGTTAACAGTAAATAAGGTCTGTAAGCCGTGTTCTGTAATAATGGTCTAATATATTGTTGATAAATATATTGAACAGCAGTGAGTTGATACTTCCTTTAGTCACTTTAACTAATACGTTTTCGGAATCTCTGCCCAATCTGTACCATTTGTTGTCTTTCTCACATAATGTCGACGATAGCGAATACTTTACTCAAATGAAAAACAGCAGCAACTGTTTTTTTCTTTTCAAGACTTTGACGTACGTCGTCTACATAGCTTATCACCAGGACGTGGTGGACATTTTAGGAGGGAATCCAAACTGTCGGCGATTGAGTAGATTGTGCTGTTCAAGGTAATTATTGAGTTGCTTTTAAACGTGAGTTAGTCAAATATCTTCTAGATCGAGGCCGGTATACTAACTAAAAATTTTTTGCTAATTTTTCATTAAATTTAAAAAGCGGGATATAAGCGATATAATTTAAGCGCTGACTAATTTGACAACTTAATTAGATATGATACGCGGTCAGAACTCGTGTTGAGGGGCTCGAGAACTACTTGGTGAGGGTGGTATCCCTCATCAAGTAAATACGGGTGGCGGAGGTTGGCGCGCAAAGGAAAGAATCATTTTACTAAGTATAACTCGCGCTCCGTTTCGCATGTGAATGCATTTATTTCGCATGATTGACTTCAAGTAATGACAACTCGCGTCGTATCTCCTCCTCGATGATTGATATTGGAACTTTGTGTATCCTGGATTTAAATATCGATAGGGATGGGCTGTGTGTGACCACCGGTAGGTTCCCTAGGGCCGAAATCGAAAGCATCCGGCATGCGTATTTAATTCGCCGCACGATAATGGACTTCTTGTCACCGGTTATTCTACATCCAGGAGCTACGTTGTGTATGTGTTTAGCGAGCCTTCGGGAAACTCTGCTGAGGCTTCGCGTTCGGATAATTCTCTTCGGATAATTACCTTGAATGTCCCTAGGTCACCAGACGATAACTCTCACACACGATAATCGTGCCATTGTCTCAACAGGTATTCTCACCTCGTAGAGAATGAGCAACTTCTTGAGCTATGACACGCTCTTTACCGTCCACCACATGACCAGTTGCTAAGATGCTCGGCCTAGGAACTCCATATTTGTGTGCCGCGACCCTTATCTCATAGCACAGGAATACAAACAGAAGAGTTGTTTGGCATTTTGCGTAGCTTTTGCCTAGCATATTTGCATAAAAGAATATTTTTTCTAGTAACCGGGGTAATATACGTACCAGTTTGCAATATGTTCTATAGTGGCGGAAGCCACGCGTGCTGGGATAACTAATTCTTAAAGATGTACTACTCGACATGAAGGTAGAGAGATTCAAAGCTTCCGTGAAATGGTCTCTCCCAACGATACATGCTTAAGTAGTTCGGCTCATGCAGAATCTAAATTTTTAAACTACCTCTTATTAAAGTACGGGTGACCGTTCAGTGTATAGCACTAACGCTAAAACGAATACATTGTTTATGTCTCTGTAAGGTTCTGTTACAATAAAGGACGCCTCAGAAATTGCTAAAATACTACTGGGTTTATGAGCACTTGTCGACCGTCCGCAGTACTATTTCTCAGAAGTCCAAATTGCACCTAAGTAAAACTTAACAAAATGTCGTAGAATGTAGAACATTACATCGAAATTTGTTCTCCACTAGACCGCAATTGCTGCTTTGGTAGAAAAAACAGTAATAAGTACCATATCGCAAAAAAATTAAAATTTGAGTTAAGCACTTTAGACAAACATCATAATTTGCGCGCCTCTGCAGAGTATAGTCTAGTAATACAGAGAAGCATAGACGGATTGTTTTTCTATTCTGTCTCCATTAACTAGTCCGGCCATAGTAATCCTACAACCAACCGCTGCGAGATAGCCCTTAGTAAATGCGATACACTATTATTTTAGAGGTCACTTACACGTTTATTTATTTCTGTCAGCATTGTGTTTAAATTAAAAAATTGCACTATGGCTCCACCACCGTGGGACGGACTATTTCAATGTTTCAAACTCAAACGACCTCATTTGGCATCTACAAAATTAGCCTGAGATACCAAAAAAAACACACACAGACAACAGAACGAGCCTTGACATGTGACACCGTAGTTATATAATTTATATTCAATATCCGATAATTGACATATCTTCCTCCTTTTTTTATGTACACGATCGAGATGTTCATAGAAGAAGACCACACAGGAGGACAGATGTCGCGAGCAAACAAAGACAGGCAGCCAACGCCGACCAACGGACGACGCTACTTTGCTTAACTATGTGCACCAGCTTGTTCCGGTCCGACGGTAAGTACGCCTAGGAGTATCCGCAATAATATATATATATATATATATATATATATATATATATAAACGCATTGTTAATTTCCTACACCACATTAGGGTTGAATACGTATGATGAATATCAGTTTCGTATTTAAATTAATATTGAAAATCGCTCAGTGCCAGTCTTGTTAGCGAGGAGACTGCGTTGCACTCACTGCCGTAACATCTCACACATAAACCATAGCAATCTTTACAAAGCACATGTGTCACGGAGTTTATGATAAGCGTCTTTTGGCACAGGAGTTAGTGAAAACCGAGCACAGCAAAACGGAAGCTATATATATTGTAACGACGCTGCTACCAAATGTACCGATGTCGCTACGCGGAGTGAACCGGGGATGTAAACTCGGTAGGACGGCAGCTACAACACGAGAAGGCCTAGAAGCAATGAACGACGACACACGGGCAGAGATCTGGTGCGTAGCCCGGCCGAGAAGAGAATGGTTTTCAGCCATCACCCATTTGTATATTTATTGGTTCACGAGGCACCGCGGACTGCTGGCAACCCAAAGAATGGTGGCTAGTGTGGAACTCGGCAAACCCACTAAGATCGATACCATTCCCTATCTCCTTTGGCCTGGAATTGCATATTCTAGTGCTCCGTGAGCCGATACTCTTCCGTCCTAAAAGGTGAAGACCCCCAAATGGTGCTTATTCTACTAAGATAAGGTATTTTTATGCAATATGTATTGTATTATAGCCGGTGTCTTAAATAATGCATAGTTTCAACGAACATAGTGATCTATTTGGTACTAAAACATTGATTTCTACCAGATATAAATTAGGAAAGCACGTACATGTTCTATCCAAAAGATAGGGAAGATTATGCTTGGTACTTGCTCCGTTTCTAAAGGCACCAGCCTCATATTCAGTTGAAACCGGAATCTCATGTCAACTGTTAAACCGGATCCCTGAAAAACAAAAGTCAAACTAATTAGTATATTGCTCTGTATTTGAAAATATGATGACTGCATTTTCTTGATAGTAATTTCTACCAAATGTTAAATAGATTAAGTGGATCCAAAATAACTTTTTATAGCAGGTTGCGCAACTGCAACATGTCAAATCTATCAGTGACTTATGAGCAGAACGCGTACCGTAATTCAGCGTCTTTTGAAAGTTTAACTGCAACGGAAATTAAGTCCAAATTGGATACAGTTTATCAAACTAATGTCCCGGAGTAAACTGCGATTCATAAATGTATTGCTGCTGAACTTTGGGACGGTTGAGGAGGTCGGGGTTTTGGCGCGTACGCTATGGCCGTTGTGGTTTGGACGTCGATCGAAAAAATTAAACTCTAAAGTTAACAATGCAACCTGTGTTGTGCAAATATTTGGACGCCGCGTGATCTATACGATAGGTGACCTCTGATACAACGTTGTTCCAATGAGCTTCGGCGGTGTAATTCAGCATCACTTCTATGAAGAATGCACGAAGTTAACGAGCTATGTTTACAGGCATTGCATGTTGTGGCAGATAAGAAATGACGGGGCGCGAAAGAAAAAGCATAGACACATTTCCATAGAGACAATTGTTAATCACATAAAGTTGTTGAATATTTGGTTATATGTATATTTCTAAATATAGCCTATGCGGTTGCACATTCTAATTTTACTTAAGATAGATCTTGTGTAGAAATAAATATAAAATACTTAAGAAGCACGCTGCCTGCTTGTGCGGCATATTGCATAAAACAATAATCAAAGAGCTAAGGTCAGAGAAGCGCAAACATGAGGGCAAGTAGTAATATTTTTCAAAATGTAGTCAAATTGCAGTAAGTATGAAATGTTCACATGAAAGCATGATTAAAGTGATATGACAAGCTTACTGCATGAATGTCAATGTAGAACCGATGTCTCTCTTCGTCAGGATGTAGACCGCTGACGTTGGCTAGCAGTAAAGGATCCCCATGAAGGAAATGAGGCAGGCTGAGCACAACCGGCATATAATAGAGCTTGTGATGAAAGTCCACATATCTCTTCGACAAGCTAGCGTCGAACGTGCCTTTTACGTGCGTCGGTGCTAAGCAGAGGCACCTGTGTGGGAACAGAGTGTAACACATTCCCTAGTAGTTAGCCGTATCTGATTTGCAGAATAAATGATCACTGCAGGAAAATTTGTTTCTAAGACGACTTTTGAAGCTGACCTTTAAAGGCAAATGCATGCTTTATATAACTTGAAACAACAAGGCTCTTTATGAGCTAGGTTAACTTAGCAAACAGTACTGGGTAAGTAGGTGTTGTTCGCAAAATCACATTTAGTTGTCTGAACTTAGTCAAGATCCAATTACTGAAGGAGAGCCTCTCTAGATAAAATAAAAGACGCACCTGTCAAGCTCAGGATCTCCAGTTTCATTAAAGAGGTCGTCGCCACCATCATATCGAGCGATTCGTTCACAGTCAATAGTGTATCTTTTCTGTAGATATAAGGGCCACGGTTTAAATATAAGGTCGTCGAAAATTTTAACACTTCTTGGCGGTTCTTCAAAAGCTGGGAAAAGTTCGCCATCTGCAATAGACATTGTGCAGATCAGAAAATACTAGCGGCCAATGTAAGCTAAAACTCGATATAGTTGAGAGTAATCAAACGACCATACACGGGCTTTAGCCTTACAGAAAAACAAATGAAGTCATGGTCATCGCACATGCTATCAATAAGCGCACCTTAAAAAAACGCTCTTAACGCTGCGGTACCGATATAGTACGCTATCGATTTACCTTGTTGTTCGCACATACGTCTTTTCAGGTCCAACCTAAGGTTTCTTTACACAGACTAATATTTATTACTCAAGGACGACGTCGAAACTGGTGTTCTCTATACAGCCATATCTGGTGGGCAGCACCGTGCCATTACCGCTTTTTTTTAGATATATAGTCAAATATTATACATAAAAACGCAGTCACTAAGCCAGCCTGGCCAGTTATTCAACTCTGGAGCACTCCCCCGCATGATATCTCCCACAAGCTCTCCCACACCTGTTACAGATACATTCTTCTGTCGGCTCATGGTACCGTGGTGGAAGCCGTGCACTGCATAGTGTACTACCACACTGCGGTTAGGGCGATGTAGGCCCATCCACGCATTGTTTGTCATTGCACCTGTACTAAAGAAGTCGGGGTCCACGTCCGTCATTCTCTCCTCCCACTGACAGGTGATTTCCCTGTAGGCCTGTGTTTTGGGCAGTCTGAACTCTATGAAGAGCGGGGGTACCGGCGAGTAGATAGATCAGACGATTGCAGCACGACGTGTGGAGACGGAGCACTCGCTTGAGAAAGGCGGGTGTCACTCGGTCAAGACTCGCGAGCTGGGCCACGCTCAAGTTCTCCCAGATAAGCTGGATGCCGTACGCTAAATATTAGATATCATTTTTAGTTGGCAGGTTGAGGATGTCACCCTTTACCGGCTTCATTACTTTTGCTCTTAGCTTTGTCCTAACTTTGGTAGCACCAGCACAAAAATGCAGTCTTACGATTCTACTGGACAAACTGTTCAAGTTTCACAACGCAGAAGCTTTTGAAAAAACGTAGAAACATAAAAGTACAGACGTCGTCTGCTATAGGCAGCTGATAGTAACGAAAATTGTGCGCTCCGCAAAAAATCTTCAACTTTACAGAGTATAATCGCACAAAAGTGACCGAGGACAGTGATAAAGTGTTACGTACTACCCAGTGCACTCATAGCCACAGTGAAAGCAAGTTATGTTTGTGGATTTTTGCGGAATCAAGCACGAATTTGTTTTGTTAGACCAGTTAAGACAGCAATTACAGTGTTTGGCTATTTCTCCTGATTTGAGATCATACGACAGTTTGCCGAATGCCCGTAGGTAGTGGTGAACCCGCGTGCCCCCCGAGCGGCGGTAGTGCTCCCACCAACAACGGAGATCAGCCTAGCCAGTCTGTACTAAGTTTGGCTGTGCCGGTAATGGTAGCTCCGTGCCATAGCGCTAATCGACGGGAACGCACTCTCACTGAACGAAGCGACAGTAGTCCAGACAACAGTGGATAACGAACTCATGAACTGTGTTACTTATCTGATGAGCCAATTGAGGCAAGTGAAACAGGAGATCGTTAAGTTGAACGCTAAGAGTCAGAATGCTCGGATACCGTCTCAGGACACGAATGTCGAAGCGGCAGGAGCCCAGCGAAATAGAGAAAGCAGTGCTCCTGCGAAGACGATGTTAATAGTTGGCGACAAGCCGGTGCATCAACTGAGAAAAAGAATCGTCGCCTCTCTGCCCAAGTGCTCAGTGGCTTTGCGAGCTGTGTCGGACGGAAACGTACGGCGTGTATTTAAAGTAGCCGAGAAGTTCGTTGAAGATAATAGTTAACCCATTCACATGATACTGCACGCTGGTTACAATGAATGTATGAAGTTCAAGAAGCACGAGTTTCTCTCCAGAACCGTGGGTCTCGCTGCCAAGATGAGGGAGAGCCCGGACTGTTCAAATTCTGTGCTAACAATACCAGAATTCCACAAAGAGTGTAGTGAAGCAAATGAAATTTTGATCACTCGCTGTCATGAGTAGGGTATCGACATAATTAACGTGAGTCACTCGCACCGCGTCATGGTTTACAGAGGTATATACTCGTATACGGCTGCTCAGGACTCTGCAGAAGCGTGTTCAAAAGCGATCGCTCGTCGCGCATCATCTTTTTTAGGAGTCAAGATCCGTCAGCCGCCCATACGAACAAGACAGTTTCTAACATGCCAGGCAACCCGAACATCAAGCCGGTCCCGGAGCGCCAGTTGTACTTTGGCAGCAGCACCCACCGAGCGCAGCGGGCCCTCCAACGCCCGGACAGCCAAACCACTCGACAAAGGGAGAGGCACGTCAGAGTTGCACGGTACCAGGAAAGGAGCCAAGACCAGGACCGCCAGCAAGACAAAGCAAATTCTCGCAAAGGCCAGCGTACTCAACGAATCGCCGAGGGCCGACCAGTAGTGCCCGCGGAGACCCTCAGCCAACTCATTATGGCCGCGTTAAAGGACATGAGCAGAGATCGACAGTTCAAGATCACAGGACGGTCCAGACGTCATTAGATGTTTTCGGTAAAATAAGAATTGTGCAGTGGAACGTAGAGAGCGCATTTCGCGCCCTAGGACTTCTTCCTTCCACTGCCATCGTCGATATTGATGTCGTTATTCTAACCGAGACCTTGGGAGACCAAACCGTTTGACGTGCCTGGTTTCTACTTCGCTCACTCGCCGCCAGTCATACGTGCTGACCGAGGCCGCCCTAGCGGCGGCGTGTCCGTATTGTATAACAAGAGAGTAGGCGAAATCAGTGTGGCATGGGCTGAAGCTGATACAGTAGTACTTCGGGGTAACTGATGTAACATTGTGGCAGCTTACGTCCGACCATCGAACGCCGAAAACACAACAGTGTTGATTCACAGAATCACACGGGCTATCCACGTTCTCCCCTCAGTTGGATTTCCGCTGTTAGTGGCAGGCGACTTTAACACGAAGGTTGACAAACTCGATGATTCGCGTACTCCCGCTCTTCTCTCGATGCTCGATGATTTCGGCTGCAGTCTGATTACCGATTCGAATGTCCCGACGTTTAAAGTCTTTATGGGAAGTTCGGTAATTGATATATTTGCATCCAACGTTGACTTGAAGAGAACTTGTTATATTGGAAAAAGCAGCCCGCTACATGAAGGTGGTAACTTTAAATGGCATGTCCCAGTAGGAGTCGAAATGTTTACTCCCTCAAATGGAGACTCCGCCGCGAAGAAACGCTAGGTTGGCTAACGCACTGGACCCAAATAAGTTTGGCCCAAAGCTTGCAGCGTTATTCCCGGTACAGCGTGACCCAGACATTGAATCGTACACGGGTGTTCTGACAGAGGCGATTACATCGTCCGTCTGTGCACCGAGCCCGCGTCGACAACGGCCATGGTTTACTACAAGCTATTAATAAATAATAGACTAGCCTCCGTGGCGCAGTTCCGTGTCCGTCTGCTGGCTAAACAGTACCCGTGCATGATGCCGCTCTGTAACCTGCTCAAGAGTTCGTATAGACAAAGTCTCAAGACGGCGTGACGGCAATATCTTGAACCTCAGGAAGAGAAGCTTATGAAACAGGCAGTCAAGGAGCCCCACAGTGGACTAAACGGGTGAAATCGACTTCGGGTCATAGAAACTCCGCTGTCTTGATAGAGCATATCAGAGAAATGTATGCAAGTGCAAATACCATTCCCAGCAAAGTAAGCATCGATCGATAGCGCATAGGACGAACTGACATCGTTTATGCGCGATGACCTGGCAGCACAGTTCTCCGTAGTAGAAGTGCTACGCGCCATGGAACGGCTCCAGCCAAACAAAGCAGCTGGCTTGAACAGAGTTCGCAACGAACATCTGGAGACGGCGGTCTTGTCTTGGACACGTTTATTCAATGCTTGCCTCCGTCAGGGACGTTTACCACAAACTTGGCGTGATGCACTGCTTATCATCATACCAAAAGGGAAAGGTGATCCGCAGGTCCCGTCATCCTGGAGGCCGATTGCGAAGAATAGTTGCTGTTATAAACTCCTGGCACTCCTTATCACTCGACGGCTCAGCACCTTTTTGGAGTACTGCGGCTGCATACCGGACGAACAGCACGGTTTTCGTACGGGGCGTTCAACGATCACGGGATGCAACCTATTACTAAGTGAAGTGCTTAGCGCCATTAGCCGGCCGAAACAGGCATTCTACGCAGTATACGTCGATTTCAAATCTGCGTTCGACACGGCGCCTAGAGACAAGATCCTGATAAAGCTCGCTGAGTGCGGAGTTTCGCTTAACGTGCTTCGGCTAATCAAGGCTATGCTTCAGGAAAACTCGGTGAGTATCGATGACGGCGTGTCCCAGCTCCCGCCGTTTGCCCAAACGACCGGAGTCGCACAGGGCGATAATCTGAGTCCTCTGCTATTCTCCCTGCTGCTGAATGACTTGCCATCCCGAGTCCAAGAATCTAGTTCTCACGCCAAAACGTTGCATTACAAGAAAATCGACACAGAACCTACACTTTTACTTGAATAAGACTTGAAAGAGAGAGAAATGGTGTTGCAAAAATACCCTAAGCATCAAAAACAAAAGTGACGCGCTCTGCTAGAGCGTGCCACTTTTGTTTTCTCAAAAACTTCAGATACCTGCGAGTAACACTGACGCCTTGTGTTTTACTAGGCATCTTAAAGAAGGGAGAGTGAAAGGCGGTTTCCTTAACGGTGGTGATTTCTTTACGAGTTTGCCTGCTGTCACTCCAGTGGCGGGCTTTTTAATCAACCGCACTCCATTATTCTCGAACATGCTTTTTGTGGTTTTTGCCGATGTTCCTTGTGCAACCATCACTCAGTGATTATTTTTCAAAGCTTTTTGAACTGCAGTGAAGAGCTTGATCCTTGTGTCGAAAAGACATTGGCCAGCCGGCTGTGGCGGCCACACATTCAAGACACTTCTTCCCGATTCTTCCCGATATACTACAGCCGCTCAACCGAGAACCGCGTAAGCCCTTTCATGGCTGAAACCGGGGTAGAGTAGATGACAGCTGTTTCACTTTTTCTCCTCTGTGTCCAAAAACGTAACAAAATGTGTGTTCAGGTGTTCGACGGTGTGGAATAGCCGTGGCCGATCCACGAAACGAGTGTCCGATAATCGTATCTGGGTTGACCTTTAACCCCTAATAGCAGCGTTCGTTTGGCAGAAAAAATAAATTAATCGGAAAAATCTACAACATGAATAAAATCTTCGCTATCTCTGCATTTGGCCTACTCCTTCGATCAGGCACGTCACATTTACCAAATTGCGACCTGAATGCATTCTGAAGTATAACTGGGTCTTTATCTCACATGGGATGCAAAGATTCAACAGTATTAGAAAACCTAACCAGATATTTAGATAAATGAGTGAAACAGACTACTAGCAGCTCGGATATAAATCTGAATATGTGGTTTACCTGTACCCTCTAGTTTGTTACAGCGTGCTCCATACTGCCAAAGCTTTCTGCAAATGCAAACGTATTAGCACATGTTCGTATTAAAACTTACACCTCGCAGTTCACAGTATTTGATTTGCAGTACCTAGCTTATATCGAATAGATTGCTGTTAAGCGTGTTTACATTAAGCAAGCAAATAAAAAATATATAATGCATCACATAAACAGATTTTATGTTATCATTCAGTTACGCAGCGATTTCCAAGACCGGCTTTATCGAAAGAGCATGATGTTCCTTTCATTAGATTAGCGCGGTAATGATTCTACCTCAACAAAAGTAAATTGGCAGCATCTCCCGCCGCTCCTATAAGCCACATAAACGATCTTCTAGATTCTAAGATTCGTGGCTACTAGAGTGCCTTAATTAACTTTTATTTGAGTTTATTTTAATACTCTCTCTCTAATTCGTACTTCGCCAGTGCCATATTATATTTCTGAAAAAGTACAAACAAATAGAGATGTTAGGTGTGTGTATAAGAACCACTTACGTTTCCAGGTTTAATGCGATCAGATTGTTGACCCTTTTGGTATCGGCATACACTGTGTACCATTTCGAGGTATTATTTCGGCCCATAAAATATCCACGCCAGCCTTTTCGACCTAGCATTTTTGCGTGGCCGTCGCGAACAACATCTGGGTCGTAGTATCTGTATCAAAACAACAGCGAAAGAACAAGAATCTATTTCCTCATGGCCTGACACGTAATATGCAACGGCAATAGATTTATATATACTGCAAATACGTTTATAAATTGGGCTAACATCAAATATATCTGATATCTGTTTTCTGCTGACTTCATGCTAGCCTCGCTCTCTTCCTTCCAATTTTTAAAACATGTCTCCTACAAGAGATGCCTGACAGTCGCTTGTCAACCAAGACAATCAAGTATTTGAATAAAAAATAAGCTACGTAGACAAAAATCGCCGCTACTGTACAGACGACATTTATTTCTACTCAATCAATTGTCTTTTGCTAGGGTTTGCTATTCTTTCCTACAGGGCTTGCATTACGAAAGCCAAACTGTTTTGCTCTAAAAAGTCTATTGACGCTATGCGACCACGCACGTATGTTGAAGACCTTGAAAACTCGGCGGTGAAATAAACTAGCGTTGAGCTTGTCGTGGGATGGTTCGATAAAAGCGAGGAATAGAGAAGAGCTGCCACTGCCAGAAATCACGGTAATTCATAACAAAGCTGGATTAATCTCGCAACTTTGCAATTAATTGGCAGCGATTTGTGCAGTAGTATGTCCCTGGACAGCGTCGCCATCACAATGGATTTCTGACTGCGCGCATTAAGCTGGAAGTGCCCATGTAGTGCCTACTTTCCGTAGTCGATATCCCAAACTGCTTTATAGTGTAACATTGCGCTAAAGAAGAGCACCAATGTACATGTTAGTTGCCACTGCATTTGCTGCACTTCCCTTGGAAAAGCGCTGTTCTTTGCGACTACCGATTTGGTTTTGGTTTTGGTTTGTTTGGTTTTTTTTTTGGTTTTTTTTTTTTTTTTTTTTTTTTTTTTGGTTTTTTTTTTTTTTACTTCTCCACTCGCAACTTCATAAGCTAGGTGATCATTCTAGTCCTGTTATCTCGCAGGCTATCTCGCGATGTTGTAGGTGTTGCACTGCTATTCACCTCACACCTAAAAGACGCTTCGGAACGTCCTAAGAGTGAGGTTGTTTGTAAATAATTCACTTAGGTGTGCAATAAGTAACGCTCACCAAAAACAGCTCCTAACCGAGCTTTTGAAGCACATGCGTATTAGTGCCAGAAAGAACGAATACCCAGATGGCATAGAAGAACACACAAGGACAGACTGGAAAAGGGAAAATGCCATCCTAGAATCGGCCAGGGTATGCACAAAAACACGTGGTAACCTAAGCCTATTTAATTTTTATCATTACGTTGCAAAAACATGTCAATAAGAACCACACTACACTGAATACTCCCGCATTAGAAAACGCACATATCATTCAAAATTACAACAGGCGAGAAGGACTACTGAGAGAAATTATAAGCACGATTAGAGTATCCTCGCTTTGTTGTGAACGGGTGAAAACTTAAAAGCCACTATGCAAAACAAAGAATTGATTTGTTACCGTCGAAAGTTAAAAAGAGGCTCCACGTGCAAGGCTTATAAAGAGAGGACAATATCGCAACAATCAACGTTTCCATTGTACGTTGCAGATTATGGAACAGAAGGCCGGTCGTGCTTCTTCCGCCTTGGCAAACTTACGTGATTAGATAACGCATATTTGCGCAAAGCAGACCTCTGTTACTCAGATCTTCTGTCAGATCATCGTCCTTTCCGTAGCGGCACTATATATATATAACAAGTAAAGTCGCTTTATACCAATATTATGGGTTATTCCAGTCAGATTTATTATCACACGTGTTGTGTAGAAATAGTACAGTTAAAATATATGCATATGTATACATACACACATTTGGACATATAAAATATTCATTATCATTTACTTATTGCACCATATATGTATGTATATATATAGATCATTGTAATAAAACATATATTGATAGATAAGTAATAAAATATCATCTAGCTAACTGCTTAAGAGAAATAGCCATCTGACAGGTATCGAGATGGTAGATAGGGCACGGCTGGTTACATAAACGGCACAAACAGCCGACATCAGGATCGTGGAAGCCTCTTTGATGGCAGAGTTTATGGTGAAACCCGTGAAGTGAATAGCGGGTCACGAGATGTCGGTTGGGTTGTAGTGGTCTCTGCCAGTTCTGTGTGAACATTGCTGGCGAATTAAAGAAGCTTCCGGGAACTGCTCGAACTACTTCTTCATAACGTTTTCTCTAAACTAAATAAGAGCAGCGGTTTCTGAGAGACGGAATCTAGTTACTAGATCTTCTACAAGTGGTTGAGTAGAAGTCATAAGGTAAACTAGACGGTTTTTCACAAATCGTGACAACCCAATGGCTAGCTTGAAAAACGTAGGCTTTACCTTATCTAATTTTTCTAGGCTGAGGTGTTCCCATACGACCTGAATGCCGTAAGCCGCCACCGAAGCAACTTTCAGGTCAAAACGTGAGTTTACTGTGGTTAGGGATGTTGGGGCTATTCGATTGTAGACATCGCGACTCGACTTTTTCTGGTTCGTTCGGCGATGTGTTGTCCAAAGGTTTTGCCCTTCATCGAAAAGTTAACCCCAAGGTAACAGAAGGTGTTAACAAACTCTACTACACTAGTACTGCGTTTCAAGCGATCGGAACGAGCAAGCGGTCCCCCCGGTCTAAATTTGACTGCTTTTGTTTTCTCGGCGTTAGTCTTAAGGCCGTTGTTCCCGCAGTAGCCCTCCAGGGTGCGTATGCTTGGGGTTAGTGTCTTGGGGCCAACACCTGCATCGGCGAGCTTCTGAAGTACAACGTTTCGCGGAGCAGTGTCAAGTCCAACCTTTTTTCCACTTTAGATAATAACTTCGTGCATGCTGTTATAATCGACTTTCCTTGACGGAATCCATGATGTTCTTGTGGTATTGCGTTACGGTCATGAAAGAATAGAGAAACGCGTTTTGTAAGCCCCGATGCCAAAATCTTATAATTACAACTCTTCTTGGCAATGCCCCTCCAGGATCGGACATCAGTCGGATATCACCCTTTCCTTTTGGGATGACCCTAAGGATGCACTCCGGCCATGCTTCCATCATAGGACTTGACTGAAGTAAGACAAAACAAAACTGGTCACATTTAGAGCCCGTCTATGCCGCGCTCATAAAGCCGCTGGAGAACTTAACCAAGGCGGATGTACCATTGTATTATGGTTTATTAACACCCAGGTTGGGTAAATTTTTAATTAAGTACATCGATCTGAATAAGTGGTTTTTCTGCGTCACCGGATCTTCCCTCATCTTGCGAGTTCCGCTATTGATTGCACTGCTGGACATGCTGCGGCGTGGTATCTATCACAATGGCCTAAGCATCTCGCGCACCTACAACACTCCTGAGGATCGTGGAATTCTTGTGTGCTGCATAATACGTGATAGAACCCGTGGGTTGCAAATGCCGTAGTGAGATGCCTATTCTTATATCCGGCTGCTCGCCAGGTTGTACTCCTCATCGCTATTGTCGTGTATATTCCTATGTCTATATCCTTTAATTTTTCCCCCCACTTCATAGTGTAGGCCACAAAGGCCGTCGTCTTAGGTAAACCCAATTTTACTTGTAATTCCTGTGTCATTAGAGCCCCCCCTTCTAATATATGAACTATTCTATTCCTACAAGAGTTAGCTATCCCCAAAACCCGCTTCATGAAGAAAAATCGAACTCTATCTAGTAACTGTAGATCTGCCTCTCCTAATTTCTCCCATATAAGTGATACACCAAATGTTGCTATTGGTTCTATTTTAATCTTGAAAAGGGCGGACGCGGTATGTATTGACAACATTTGCGGGTTTTTAATTGCTGCTGCCGCTCTTATGGCTTTTCCTACTCTGGTTTCAATATGTTTTCGAAAACTGCTACCATTTGACGTTATTGTGACCCCTAAATAAGTAAATTTATTTACCAAATTTACTGTATTACCCCTGGCTCGAAGAACATCGTTTTTCGCCAATCGACCTCCTCTTCGAAATTTTACTGCTACTGTCTTTTGCCAGTTAATACTAAGTTCCATCTCGTCCATATAATCGATTAGCCGCTCTAGTCCCTGCTTAACCCTAAATAAACTCCTGCCATAGATCGCAATGTCATCTGCATACATTAATATATTTGCCCACTCTCGGGTCCACCCCTGCCTCACCCGGTTAGGTAGCCCTCCCAATAGTACCGAAAAAAGCAACGGGCTAAGTCCGTCTCCTTCGGCCACGCCTGTAGTTTGCTTTACTTTTCCCACAATCCCTATACCGTTGTCGATGTATACTGTAGTCTCCCCAACAATGGTACTTAAAAGTTTTAGTAAGCGATACGGAACTCCCTCCAAGGCTAACTTTTCTATAATCCTACTTCGTGGCGCTAAGTCAAAGGCAGCTTTAAGATCTATAAATATTGCGCATAACGATCTTCTAGGTTCCGATAGAGTTTCCCAAATTTCTGCCAGCAACTGGCGCAGGGCAGTATGGGTCGACTTCGACTTTCTGAACCCATGGTGTACCATTTCCCACAGTGAAGTCGGCCACCGTTTTCCTGGAAGCCCACTGCAACAGAACTTAAAGTGGCAAGATCTACTTACCAATCTAGCATTAAAACGTAGAACCGTTACCTTTTGTTTCAATCGACTCAACGCTGAGGGTTTATCAGCTAGCGTTATTATTCATACATCGCGTGTATTTATGGAGCCAATACTGACCTATGTTATCACTGTCTGTCGAACCTTTACAAAAGTTAAGCGTAGAAAGCAGGTCTTCGAAACGACGCACTTAAACCTGTAGTTGGCTCAAATTATAGCCAAACCTGTTCACACAGAGCTACCATAAACGTCTTTAAGTTGTCTAAGTGTACACTTTAACTAGAAGAAACTAGAAAGTGATCCTTTATTGTGCTAAAGCAGAAGCCAAGGCGGTTATGACAGCAGCCAACTTTCTGTTCCTCGTAACAATACCGTTTTGCCATATCAAGTTCGGCGGATTGCAACTGTGATTGCATGGAACAAGCTTTGTTTCTCGCCCAGGGCAGTTAAAACTGTACGGCTCTCCAAACGCGCCGTCAAGAGTTAGCTTACTAGATGCTGAGCTGTATCTAATAGTCCAAACTAGAATGGAAAGAGGCATGGGCACGCCCCTTGCTAGTACCTGCAAAGTACCTGGTTAATTTATGTTGTAAAACACTGGAACGATAATAGGGGAACGATAGTAAGGACGGAGTTATAACTCCAAGAAAACCAACGTTAAAGCAAACCAGCGATCAATTATAACGGCATGCCTTATATGAAGCATTTAAGCAACTTACCCGCTATAGAAGTATTCGTTCACGGTGACGTTCACAAAAAGGCTTTTCTTTTGAACCTTGCCGCGTGGAGTACCATCCAGATTGAAATAAATTATGGCAGCAAAGTTCACGGTAGTAAATTTGTCCTCCAGGCTCCCATTTGACATATTAGGCTCGAAAATGAACGTCGGCTTTCGAAAATACATAAAATGACCGTTGTTATGAGATCCCCTTCTCTTTTGGTGTACGATCCTGTGCAAAGTCCACATAAATAAAAACGTATTATATACAGAAAAACAATAACCGAATATTCTACTGAGTCTACTATCACCGTCATCACTGCCTTATGATCGGAAACTTTAAATATATTTTGTGACAGTTTCAATGCTAGCATAAATCTATTCCGCCAAAAAGGCGCGCATTATATTTAAACGCCTCGCGTCGAATCACATACCTGACTGGATTGGAAAGAGCCATGAGCATGCCCCTTTGTGCACCCTACACATTTCCTGGTTAAATAAGGAAAACCCGAAAATGTCTGGACGTGCAGATCTTACAGTTACCGATATGTCATTTTCGTATACCAAGAAATAAAACACACACAACAGTGACGATCCTATCTACTACAGCCTACATATGCGGCTCGACGCAGATGGCATGGGCAAGGCTCAACGACAATCGTGGCATTACCGTCTACCAACAGCACCGCCTGGGCAACTCCTAAGGACAGCCAAAGGGTAAAGGAAAATGTGCAAAGATTGTGAACAACTAGCGGCTCCAAGCGCATCCCGCAGATGCACTTCACGGCATCCATAACGAAATGCATGCAAATGCACTGATTGTGGTGCTTTACGCCTGTCTGTGGCAAGCCTGTAGATCCTTCGGGCCGCCATAGCCTGGTTACACATAGCGACTAACGACACCTTTATCACAGCATACCTTCCGTGCGGGAACTTTTTGGCTTGGTCTATATAGACTCTCTTTCTATTTAAGACGGCGCTGATGTGTAATGGCTCCGCTACCAAAACCTTCAAACGCTCCATGCTCGGTACCGGTGCATACCACCAGTCGTCTAGGTCAATTTTCCAAAAAAACGTTTTGTACTTTTAAACTAAGGTGGGACTTAAGCAAGGTCAATTGCTTACGCTGGCCATCTAAGTAAACTAAGATTAAAACATACAAAAATTGCCTTGGAAGAATCGTCTTTGGGACCTCAAGATTTAGTTCAAATTAACAGGCCTTCACAATGTGGCTTGATTTTAAAGCAGTTTGAGATTGGAAGATATTTTTTTCAGATTTAGTCCTAGAGGTTACAGCGGCTGCTTCATTATATTCAATGATCTGTATCTATTCGGGGCACGTGGCTTTGCGTAAAACATTTGTCTCTACATTTGGGTCTTCGTACTGCTTCTTGCGTTCCTCTACTTTGGAACCCCAAATTGTGAATTCTGCCAGAACCACCCGATGCTTTAAGTCTCTAACTATACGCACAGCAGCAATTCCGTGGGTTCTGACCTTACTGGTCGCCCTTTCCGTAACATATTGGGTAGAGTGCATCAGTCCCTGTTACTCAGCGTGTCCTCATAGACGATCCTCATGTACTTCCTCTTGTCCTTAGTGTCTAAGCAAGCATATTGGCCAGCTCTTTGACCGACCTCCTCTTAAGAATACGATCTCCTCCTCTCCATTTTACTTGGCGTCAAGAATGAATTTAGTAGCCTCTAGAGAGTCATACTCGAGACTCTACAAGACGAATGGACCGTTTTACTCATATGACCGGATGATCCAGTCCCAAGGAACGTCCTCTAGGGCTTCCGGGGTGCTACAACGTAGCCAGGAAGACCAACAAGGACACGTAGAATTTTGCGAATATCCTGACAATATCCTGACGTTAGAAACACGAGATCCCCTCTGGGGCTGACGATCTCACCAAATTGATCGGCAAGGAGTGGAGAGGGAAGAAAAAACAATCTAACCAAATCAACAAGTTTTCGTGGCGCATGGCGAGAATGTTAATAGTCAGGAACTCGTAATATAGTATTAGACCTGTACTATTACAAATGTCACGAATTGTATTATATGACAAATTTACCTCTACTGTTATCGTGTGCATTGTATACATACATTTAATTCAGAAATTAGTGTGAATAACCACGTATATAAGTAAATATCCTTTGAAAGCAAATAAGGAGCAAGTAAATTGAATTGATTGCCACCAATGCGCCTTGGCAGAAGAATAGGCAAAGGCAATACCCGGGGGTGGCCAAAGGAAACTGAACCAAACGTCTGATACTCGACTTCGGGGTGTGCTACTACTACCAGAACGGCACGCTATTTCACTGTACGACGTATATGCTGATAGGCGAAAATCTTGCGGCCTCGTCGTCTGCTAGGCAGGCGGGTGTCGGTTGCAAAAAAATTACTAAAATTGCTCCCACAAATTTAGTGAGCTTACTTACTCCGCCCTTGAGTCCTCTATGTTGATATAGTGATTTATCCGTCCGGCCGGGACTTCGCTGTGTCACCTTGGCAATGAAGTGGCTTCCCAAGGCAAGAAACAAGGCGACCTCGAAAATTACACTCAGTCCGCACATAAAAAGCCTTCTCACGAACCGAAGAAATGCCTCAACTGCTATCAGCGAGGTGGTTCAACACGTACAGTGTAGTACTTGTCAGGAACGCGTACATGTTCGCTGCACTAATTTAACAACGGATTATGTTGTTAACGAAACAGCTGCATTTACCGGTCTACAGTGCAACGAATGCAGTCCACCCGACTATGACTCCAGCAGCGATCTTGATAGCTATTTGGACGCTGCTGACAATGCAGATTCTCTCAATGGCAAAGTATCGACATATGAGATCTTACGTGCTCTGCCCAAAGGCATACATGCACTCCGCAGGTCGAATGCAATGCTTGAACGTCAAGTGTGGGATCTGACAAAGAAAGTGGAGAAGTTGTCTGCTTCTTGTGACAACGTGCACATACGTGAACGACGAAATATAATAGACTCATTCGCTAGCTCAATCCACAATCTATATGTGTTTATCGAATCGGCCTCACGGAGCAGTAAAAGCTGTAAGAGTCATCGGTTCTTAGCGAATTATTTCTTATGAACGCGAAAACGCACTGTTTTTCAGAGCTGGAATACCCCTAATAGCTAAATTATAAAGTCTTCGAGCAGTGACAATAGGATATTTTTAGAGCTTTTGCTTCTAGTGACCAGTCTCAGACTCACGAACAAACGTTTCCGGGTATCCTACCTTGCGGATATGTTTAATATGACGTCTTGTTCTATTTGAAGATCTTTTTCGGCTTAGCGCAAAATTATAGCGCTCCACATTATGCTGTACTTCTGTCGCTGCTTCCCATACCCGCACCACTTGCTTGTGTCTTCCTTTGACCCAGTTGAGTCGTGAATAGTCTCTTCAACCTTTTCATAAATCGTAGTTTGAGCCTTGTCATGCCAATTCCACACGAATAGCCTGTGTTTACAATCGGTTTGCATTTCCAACCATAGACGAACACCAAGTACTCCATCGTTGGTTCTGCATGTCTAAGCAGCATTTTTTGGTACTCGGGTGTTTGTCGTTTTCTAGACGACCCCCAATTTGTGGGTTGTGGTTAAACGTATTAACTTCACTGCCGTCGTCTCTATCTATATTGAAAAAGACGCTAAAGCATATTAACGTTTCTATTAAAACTTTATGCAAAGAAAAGTCCACAAGTAAACGCTTCGGTTTTATCACGTTTTTTTAGGTTATATTTGTAAACAGCCTAACGTCTAAGTCGGAGGTCGGTGCAACACGATAAATGAAAAAACAGGCCAGAAGCAACGTGATTTTTTTAAGCAAATTGGAGACATATTTTCAAGTGTACGGCGAGTTTAAGCCTCAGACTGCAAAAAGTAAATGGAAAAATAAACGATAAAAATAAACAAAGTTTAAACATTTATATTAATTATTACCTTTATTATATACAAACCATATTGTATGTATAATATAATCAATATATTATTAAGTGTGATTCATGCATATATTAGTACTAATAAACTGCTTTAAAAAATACGTTTTTTTATTTAGTAAACAAATTAAAAACGATTTCAGACTCAGATAAAGAAAACAGATCATCATAATGTGATGTGCTGCATGTGCTTGGCGTCAGTTAAGTACTTGAGCCAGATGCCTAGCAAGGCTTCTTCGTGCAGCAAGAGAGCCATTGGGGTTCTGTTAGGGGCGGAAGGGCTATCACGAAAAAGCCGAAAAACAGTTAAGAGGCATAGGGCGAAAGCATCAAACGATTTTGCGCAAAGCAATGAGGCCTCAAGAACTTTTCACTTCGGAGAAAAGCTCATGATAATGAGCGGTTATAGCAAGTGCCACGGGAGTCGCTCTATAAGAACCCGCTGGTATATACAATGCCTCGCTCCAGTTACACCAATGTAGCTCATCGTGTACATGCACAGTAGTATGATAAGAACTTAAAAGTCTTTGATTGAACAACACATAGAATAGCGTAAGAAGATCACATACAAAAAATCTAGCAAAGCATCACACTAATTGACAAGTAATACAAATTTACAGGTTACGTTTCCAAAGTCGTTCCTACTAACAGCCATGATAGTGCGACAATAACATTATCATCTAAACTAATACGTGCGCCTATCTACGGACTTCGCACCATCTTACACTTATTTTTAAAGCACTTAAAACTATTACTAACCTGAATACATACGGTCCGAGTTCCTGTACGATAGGTATGTGTTTTCATTTACAAACTCTTTATAATTAGTGAGATTAAACACATAGAGCGACTCGTAGGAATCGATTGGAAAATTTAAAAATGTTCTCTCTAGCACAGAGTTCGCCACGAGAGGTCCAGGCCGTTCCCGCTGTATCTCTTTCTGAGTCCAAAATAATATGCCAAGTTCTATTGGCAGCAAAATGACAACCACGACTGCAATTTCAAAAAAGCACAACAGATGCTCAACTAAGTTTTGTGACTAATAACCTTTTCGATGAATCAATAATGCACATTTAACATATGTTTATATTAAAACACCATTGTGTATACACTAGTAAAGTTATGCCCTCTTGAATTGTCGAACAGTGTAAAGTAATAACGTAGTAGTAATTAGGGCAGACAAGATACTACAGTTCTTTTGGCTAGAACTCGTGAGCACATGACGTAAAGCACGATGCTATCTAGCTTTTTAACTTATGTCATATTGGCATATTTCGCGCTAGCATATTTATATTTATTATATATATATATATATATATATATATATATATATATATATATATATATATATATTAGCATATTTCGCGCATAGTTGGACTAGCACAGGCTCTAAAACATCTGTCGGACCCGGTGACGTGACACGCGCTCGATCCCCACCGTTGCATACTTGTATGTATGGGTGCCGTATTACGAAGCAATGCGAAAGCAAATCCGTGAACGTTAAATGTTGGCTCAAGGTCAGCCCTAGAAAGTTTTTAGACCTTAAAGCATCTGTGTTTTGTATCCAATTACGTTTCTTGCTGAAATATATTTATATCATTAGGTTAATAGTGGTCATTGAACTTATGCAGAGTTAACTTGTAAAATTATAGCCACACTAGATGTACTCCTCCTCTTGACGGTAGGCCGCTTATGCTAGAAGTTAATTGCTTGTTAATGGCAATTTAATTGAAACATTCTTCAATTTGACTTTGCTGGAGCCTTTTAAACCAATCTCGGAATTTACCAGATGTGTTTTTACTAGACAACAACAATGTGGGACCAATTTTCTCTTTGACATTCTTCTCTAATGACCATATTTAAACAGGCGCAGTAACGTCTTTGAACAGCCTTCTAACGGACGCACGTTTATGGAGAACTCCTGTGAAGCAACTCTGGCCTTGGCCGCAACTCCCTAAAATGTATGTGTATACAAATGCAAAAACAAACGCATCTCTAAGGATTGCAGGCTTGCTTGAATAAACGTACCACAGTACGTGAGAATGAGAGTGTAAACAAGGGGCGAATAGATGTAGAGGAACGCGCTCCCACGATTTTGACGAAGTGTTTTGCAATCTTGAACCTAGGATGGGAGCAATACGGGCTCGGTGGTCCCAAATCCATTACTGTAGGTGGCCAGTGGTGTATAGGCATCATACATTTTTATAGCGACTTTGGAAGAAAGAAAGATAAAACTCTTAGATGGGGTATTTAGCTCCAATCAACTGCAGGTGTTGTAGACACTATAGAATCATACGAACTTGCACAATACAGATGGTGTACCGAGCGGGAAATAAGCTAATGCTGTTGATATCGTTTCAAGCAACACTGTGTCACAAGGCCTGTCTTTCAAATTATTTAAATTTTATCGTCAATAAGCAACACCTTATCCTTAGTTGCAACGTAGGATACACTTACCGATCATAACAATCCGCATAGCATGTAAGTGCATAGTTGCGGCCGAACTACAGGTACCGAGAATAGCTACGAAGTGCGACAGTCGAATCAATGGATAGCAGACGTGATAATCTAAAAGCCAAACCGATGTTTGGACACGGATGGCCTTTGCATGACGTTAAAACCTAATATTGCCATGCCTTCTACAAGACTAGGCTAGAGTAGGTGTTAGATTAAAATGTTATGATATTGTACCCATTTAGTTCCGAAAACTAAAGCGATGAAATGCCTGCGCCATCGACATTTCTATTTAAGTAAATACATTGTGTAATTTAAATAAGTACTGATTTATTGCATAGTATATACACACAGCCATAGCCCCACAAGATATAAATAGTAAGTGACCTCATAGCTGTAGCATATTGATAACGAAGAGCAAATAAAATATTTTTTTTAGAGGGATTGACCGGTAAAATGCATGATGCACAATTGGCGTCGTTGTTAAATAAAGCCACGGTAGTGAGAAACTCAGAAACCTACTCAAATCCAGTCGTCTTCTTTATTCACCGTAGGGGGTGGCCGCAGGACTGTTTTCTTGAGAATACTTCATCTGGCCACTTTATAGTACCATTAAAGCTGCTCGGAGACAAATTATGCGAATCTTCTTACCATAAGCCAAGATTTATGATTTTGAGAAGCGCCTCTTCAAGGGCTGCTCAGAGACAAATTATGCGAATCTCCTTACTATAGGCAGAATTCATTATTTTTGAGAAACGCCTCTACAAGAGCTGCTCGGGGACAAATTTTGCGAATTTTCTTATCAGAAAACAGAATTTATATGCTTGTTCCAATATGTGCCACCAAAGTTTGATATTGAGAAGTGAGATTGGCTACATGAAGCTGCAGACAAGATCAGAAGTTGTTAGTGTAATCCCTTTGTTTTCATGGTTAATGTCGAGTGGGATAAATTGAGCAGGTAAGATGAACTTTCATTAAGATTCGTTTATCTCAGTTACGAGAGGCATCTTTATTTGCACAGGGTAACGCAGAATTGACATATCTGCGTATTTATAACGCAATGATCATTATGGTGTCTATATCTCTTTGTAGCCAGACTAACAGCCATATAAGCCATTCCAAATATTTCAACCGCGTGGTAGCAATTATTAGAAAGTAGGGGGAGTAAATGGCAAACAGGCGGTCACGAGGCAGAATATTACGGCACTTAACCGGGGCAGAAATGCTCCCTACAGCTTTCTTGTCAATATGATCTGTATAAGCTTAAAGCGACAACCTGGAATCTAAAATAACGCATAAGAATGTTCCCTTAATGGTCATGCCAAGAGTGTGGTTTCTGCATTAAAATGCCTCACCGTTAGGTAATCAGGACTGAATGACATCGCCATTTGACCAATTCATGAGCAATCTAATGGCTCTAAACCTGGTAGTCGTTTAAGGTTTCCCTAATTATCTTTTCTACCTCTTGTGGGAAATCGCCGACAAAGAGTGCCTTAGTGTTAACAGTAAGTAGGGTCAGTAAGCCGTGTTCTGAAATATATCGTTGATAAATATATTGAACAGCAGTGAGTGGATACTTCCTTTAGTCACTCCGACTAATATGTTTTCGACATCTCTGCCCAATCTGTACCAATTGTTGTATTTCTCACATAATATGGGCGATATCAAATAATTTCCTCAAAGCAACAAAAAAACAGCAGCAACTGTCTTCTTCTTTTCAAGACTTTGACGTACGTCATCTACATAGCTTATCACCAGGACGTGGTGGACATTTTAGGGTGGAATCTAAACTCTCGGCGATTGAGTAGTTTGTGCTGTTCAAGGTAATTCTTAAGTTGTTTGAATGTGAGTTTGTCAAATATCTTCTATATCGGGGCCGGTACACTAACTGGGTATTTTTTTGCCAATCTGACATTAAATTTAAAAAGCGGGACGAAGCGATATAATTTAGGCGCTTTAGAGTACTTACCGGGCGCAATTGACAACTTAATTAGATATGATACGCGGTCAGCGAGAACATCGTCTGCTCTTCGCAATACATGAAATGGGAGCACATCTGTGTTTAGCATAAAAGATGCGCGACACAGATTGTTGCTCTGCGAGGAAAGTTCTCAGGTATTACAAAACCATCAGAGTATTCCGTGTCTGATTTTTTAATGCCGCGTTTTTTTCATTTATCAATGCCAACAATTCCTGAGTGATTCACGCATTCCTAGGTGTAGTTCCTGCTTGTTGCTGTTAACAGATACCATTACTCGTGCATTGCAACACTCAAATGCTTTATTGATGTAATTTTAAAATACACACACGACATGTTCCCATTATGAAAGATGTCGAGTGACATTGGTGGAATAGTTATTTGGTCTCCGAATTCAGTTGTGGCCAAGATAGTGCTTGCTGTGTCTGATATTGGTGGTAGCTCAACTATAGTTTTATAAGCAGCGATTCCAAAATCCAAAATCTGCGTGAATGAAGTTGGGTTCATTAACCGTGGGGGCCAATCTTAAGCGCCCTACCATGCTTTAACGTCGTTATCAGATGAAACTGCCAAAAGTACATTTCGAATTAGCCTAATTTGCCCCATAACACCTTAAATACAACAAATTAATTAATTAATTAAAACATAAAATAACCGCTTGCCTTTGGTACAATTCGATTTAGCCTGATTTGCCCCATCACAGCTTGAATATTCTCTAAAATTTGCAAACGGGGAGGCTCAGAGGTGGTCGGTATGGAGGAGGAAACGTCAGTAGCGGTTTGGTGTTTAGCTGATATAGGCCTTGTTAGGCCACGTCGCGTGTATCGCCCGTTGCATAGTGGACATTAATACTATATGGAGTAGCGCGTGACGCTTCTCCGCCTTAAGCTGTGCGATCATGATCAATCATGATTGTACGATTCGTCGTAGATTGTTCACTAACGGTGGCAGCTGTAACAGCGACTCCAAAAGCTCTAAAAAGAGCCTGCATTTGGCCAACACCTCTAGGCTTAAGCCTGTAAGAATCTGAGACAGTCCGAAGGAGGCGCTTTTGAAGCCGGCCACAGCCGAAGTCGCTTTACGTGTGCGCTCAGCGGGTGCTTTGATGCGGCGTTGCTTTACAACGTTGCTTTACAACCCTGTCGATCTTCCGTCTTTTCTGGTGGGGATTGATATGAGAGCCAGGAGTAGCAGCTGTAGTATAGGGTCATTGTGTGATTGAGATATCCCGCGGAGTTGTTTTGAAACCTGAGATATGTTGTCTACAGTCAAGGCAGGGATATGGGAAACATGTCGGTGATCTCGGCCGTCGGGTGCAGGACCTTCACCTGTTGCAGTATGCGGGCCTCGAGTATAATTCGGTTTCTTTCATGAAGGTAAGCCAAGCGACGACAGGCAGATGAACCCGCCGCGTGAGCACCACGATAGTTCACACATCTTGCTGAACTGGGGCAGCTTGCAGTTAGGTTCCCGAGAGTGCCGCTTTTCTTGCATACTTGAAGCATTATGCACCTTTCGGCGAAGTGTCCCGGCCTCAGATACTTGTAACTTAACTTGGGTTGTTCGGGCGCGGAGCTTGACGCGCAAAGGAACAAATCATTTACTAAGTATAACTCGCGCTCCGTTTCGCATGTGAGACAATTATTTCGCGTGATTGACTTTAAGTAATGACAACTCGCGTAGTATCTCCTCTTCGGTGATTGATATTGGAACTTCGTGTATCCTTGATTTAAATATCGATAGGGATGGGCTGTGTGTGACCACCGGTAGGCTCCCTAGGGCCGATATCGAAGCATCCGGCATGCGTCTTTAATTCTCGAAAACCACACGATAATTGACTTTTGTCACCGGATATTCTGCATCCAGGAGCGACGTTGTGTATGTGTTTATACGTTGATAATAGCGAGCCTTCAGTAAACTCTGTTGAGGCTTTGCGTTCGGATGGTTTTCTCTTCGGATAATTACCTTGAATGTCCCTAGGTCACCAGACAATATACTCTCCTTTGGGTTACCACACGAGTAAATCCGTTGCCATTTGTCTCAACAGCTTATCATCTTTAGCGCTCGTAGAGAATGAAGACAACTTCTTGCGCTTGGAGCCTATGAGGCTCGCTCTCTTCTACCGTGACCACCTTATTGATCAGGGGGGGTGTTCGGTAAAGATGGGCTCGGCTTACCGGAAACATCCATTGCCGGTGCATCGTTTGTATTTGCCACGACCCCCTTGGGGCATCGGTCTGATCAGCACACGTACGGGCGTCGGCTGTCTTGTCATAACCTCGATATCTCCAGGGTGGGCGGCGGGCAGTACTACCCCTGCTGGACGGCGTCGTGGCCATTGCAGGTAAAGCATGTATATATATATATATATTTATCTTTATTGCTGTGCTTTATATGTAAGATGTATTTGTAAATCAATCGTTCAATGTCCCTAGTATATTTATTATCCCAAGACAGGAATACAAACAGAAGAGTTGTTTGGCATTTTGCGTAGCATTTGCCTAGCATACGAGGTGTGTTCAAAAAGTATCGCGACTTTTGTGTTTTTTCAAAAATTATTCATTTATTCATGAATATCTATTTGTCCCCTTCAAAGTAATCCCCATGAGATATTATACACTTGTGCCAACGGTTTTTCCAATCTTCGAACCACTTCAAAAAAACATTTTTTGTTATCTTGTTCAGCTCCTCCTTCGATGCCGTCTTTATTTCGTCAAGCGTAGCGTAACGTCGTCCTTTCATGGGCCTCTTCAGTTTAGGGAACAAGAAAAAGTCACAGGGGGCCAGATCTGGGGAATACGGTGGCTGCGGCATCATTAGTGTGTTGTTTTTGGCCAAAAACTCGCGCACAAGCAACGATGTGTGAGCAGGGGCGTTATCGTGGTGCAAAAGCCAATTTTTGTTCTTCCACAAATCCGGGCGTTTCTGGCGGATTGCTTCGCGCAAATTGCGCATAACTTGCAGGTAATATTCCTTATTGACCGTTCTACCCTGTGGCAAGAACTCATGATGCACCACGCCCCTGCAATCGAAGAAAACTGTCAGCAAAACTTTCACATTCGACCGAACTTGGCACGCTTTTTCGGTCTTGGTTCGTGCGGCAGCTTCCATTGAGATGATTGAGCTTTGGTTTCCACGTCATAACCATAAACCCACGATTCGTCACCAGTTATGACCCTCTGGAGCAAATTTGGGTCGTCGCGGACAGAGTCCAACATCTCATTAGCAATGTTCATGCGATGCTGTTTTTGGTCGCAATTGAGCAATTTTGGTACGAATTTCGCGGCGACCCGTCTCATGCCCAAATCATTGATAAAAATCGAATGGCACGAGCCAATCGATATGTTTAGGTCCTCAGCAACTTCTCTAACGGTGATTCGACGATTGGCCAATACACTTTTCTCCACTTCATTAATTTTTTCGTCTGTTGTTGAAGTGCTCGGGCGTCCGGCACGCTCTTCGTCGTTCACATCTTCTCGGCCTTCTGAGAACATTTTGTACCACCGATAAACGTTGCTTCGGTCCAAGGTAGCTTCTCCGTATGCCACAGTCAACATTCGGAATGCATCCGCGCACTTAATTTCGTTTTTCACACAAATTTGATACAGGTTCTTTGATCAATTTTTTTGAATAGGTAAAAATCGAAGACGATCCAAAACACGTGCAAGCAAAGCAGCTGTCAACAATTAAGTGAACATTCAAAATGGCCGAGCTTGTCGGCATAAGTGAGAGACATGAGTACCAACATAACGCCACAAAAAATCGAAATTCGAATATACGTAACCCGCAAAAATTCAAAAGTCGCGATACTTTTTGAACACAGCTCGTATTTGCATAAAAGAGCATTTTTCTAGTAACCGGGGTAATATACGTACAATTTTGCAATATGTTCTACAGTGGCGGAAGCCACCCGTGCTGGGATAACTAATTTTTAAAGATGTACTACTCGACCTGAAGGTAGAGAGATTCAAAGCTTCCGTGAAATGGTCTCTCCCAACGATACATGCTTAAGTAATTCGGCTCATGCAGAATCTAAATTTTTTAAACTACCTCTTATTAAAGTACGGACCGTTCAGTGTATAGCACTAACGCTAAAACGAATACATTGTTTATGTCTCTGTAAGGTTCTGTTACAATAAAGGGAGCCTCAGAAATTGCTAAAATACTATTGGGTTTATGAGCACTTGTCGACCGTCCGCAGTACTATTTCTCAGAAGTCCAAATTGCACCTAAGTAAAACTTAACAAAAGGTCGTAGAATGTAGAACATTACATCGAAATTTGTTCTCCACTAGACCACAATTGCTGCTTTGGTAGAAAAAGCAGTAATAAGTAACAGATAGAGTTAGCTTTTTGGTCAATAATGATCTAGAAGTCTTTCCTTTCGCTAAAAAATAAACATTGAACGAGCCCCTGCGGAGTATAGTCTAGTTATACAGAGAAGCATAGACTAATATTTATTCTATTCTGTCTCCATTAACTAGTCAGGTTCATAGTAATCCTACAACCAACCGCTGCGAGATAGCCCTTAGTAAATGCGATACACTATGATTTTCTAGGTCACTTAAGTCAAGTCAAGTCAAAGCACCTTTATTCAAGGGTCATATATGCCTAATTATACATTGTTTTTAACAAAATATTTAACCTCTGAATATAATTAGAACATACATCAGGTCTGTCGACTTCGCAGACTTCGTGGAACTCTCACGAGAATGTGTTGTTTATCTTCACTGAGCGCGCACTTCCAGTGATCTAACATTCACACCCACTTCGCAGTCCATTATTTATATGTTTAAACATGGTCTGGTCAGTCCCCGAGACAACACAATTTTATAAAGCGATAGATCACCCTCGTCCGTGTAGTGTAACGTATTGGCACAAGAGATACGCTTTCACGAGGAATATTACATCTTTTCGATATCCGTCTGATAAATTTGGCCTGTACCTCTCATGGCATTTATATCTTTTGCCAAATAAGGAGCCCAAACTGGCTGAGTAAAGGAATTTGGGTAATACTAGACTTCTGTACAAGTCACATAGAAATCAGGATTTTTTTAATGAAGCATCTAAATATGGTATTACATAGTTGTGAAGCAGAAGCAACGGTGGCAGTAATATGTTGAGAGAAGTCTAATTTGGGGGGTTACAAATCACACCAAGATCACGAAAAGATTTAACTACTGGTATTGCATCGTTAGCGAGTGTATACAGTGGCGAACTGCCATCTGACGACACCACGGCACATTTAGGCACAGATATTTGCATCCTATTCTCACAACACCAGTTTTCAATATTATTAATTGCTAGTTGAATAATACTTGTGGAATTGTCGACTGCTGAGTATATTTTTAAATCGTCCGCAAATAAGAGATAAGTAACACCTTCTGGGAATCACTGTTGGGAGATCGAGGGCGTAATATTCTGAAGATCAGGGGCCCAATGCACGATCCTTGCGGCACCCCTGAGGTGCAGGGGAGGGGGTTACACTTACACGTTGTATTTATTTCTGTCAGCTTTGTTTTCAATTAATAAATTGCACTAAGGCTCCACCACCGTGGGAAAGTTTATTTCAATATTTCAAACTCAAACGACCTCATTTGGGCATCTACATTTTGCCTCAGATACCAAAAAAACACACACACAGACAACAGTACGAGCCTTGACACCGTGGACACCGTAGTTATATGATTTATATTCAATATCCGATAACTGACATATCTTTCTCCTTTTTTTATGTACACGATCGAGATGTTCATAGAAGAAGACCACACAGGAGGACAGATTGTCGCGGAGGCAAACAAAGACAGGCAGCCAACGCCGACCAACGGGACGACGCTACATTGCTTAACTATGTGCACCAGCTTGTTCCGGTCCGACGGTAAGTACGCCTAAGGAATATCCGCAATAAGATATATACTATCTATAATATATATAATATATATATATCTATACTATTATATATATATATATTAAACGCAATTATTCATTTCCACACCACATTAGGTTAAATAGTATGATGAATATCAGTTTTCGTATTAAATTATTATTGAAAAATCGCTCAGTGCCAGTCTTGTTAGCGAAGAGACTGCGTTACACTCACTGCCCGTAACATCTCACACATAAATCATAGCATCTTTACAAAGCACATGTGTTTTTATGTGAGTTTATTATAAAGCGTCTTTTGGCACAGGAGTTAGTGAAAACCGGAGCACAGCAAAACGAAAGCTATATATATTGTAACGACGCTGCTACCAAATGTTACCGATGTCGCTACGCGGAGTGAACCGGGGATGTAAACTCGGTAGAACGGCAGCACAACACGAGAAGCCTAGAAGCAATGAACGGCAACACACGGGCAGAGATCTGGTGCGTTGCCCGACCGAGAAGAGAATGATTTTTCAGCCCATCACCCATTTGTATATTTATTGGTTCACGAGGCACCGCGGACTGCTGGCAACCTAAAGAATAGTGGCTAGTGTGGAACTCGGCAAACCCCACAAGGATCGATACCATAACTATCTCCTTTGGCCTGGAATTGCATAATCTAGTGCTCCGTGAGCCTTGCCGATGCCCTTCCGAAGGTTTGTGAAGACCACCCAAATAGTGCTTATTCTACTAACATAAGGTATATTTATGCAATATGTATTGTATTATAACCGGTTGTCTTAATAATGCATTAGTTTCAAGAACATAGTCGTCTATTTGGGTACTATGACTTCACTGATTTCTACTAGATATAAATTCGGAAAGCACGTACATGTTCTATCCAAAAGATAGGGAAGATTATGCTTGGCTACTTGCTCTGTTTTAAAGGGCACCAGGCCTCATATTCAGTTGAAACCGGAATCTCATGTCAACTGTTATAACCGGATCCTGAAAAAAAAAAAAAACGTCAAACTAATTAGTATATTGCTCTGTATTGAAAATATGATGACTGGCATTTTTTCTTGATAGTTCATCTTCCACCAAATGTTAAATAGATTAAGTGAATCCAAAATAATTTGTATAGCAGGTTGCGCAACTGCAGTACAATGCGATTCATAAATGTATTGCTGTTGATCGTTGGGACGGTGTGAGGACGTTGGGGTTTTGGCGCGTACGCTATGGCCGTTGTGGTTTGGACGTCGATCGAAAAAACTAAACTGTAAAGTTAACAATGCAACCTTCTTGTGCAGGTATTTCTTCTCCCTTGGTGCACTGAAAGGCACCTACCTGGATATATTGCATTTATCTCTCGTATTGAAATACTAGCGAATTACCTAGCTTTAGAGCCACTAACATCACAGTTCCTTGAAATATTTGGACGCCGCTTGATCTATACGATGGTGGTGACCCCTTATACAAACGTTGTTCCAATGAGCTTCAGCGTGTTGTTAATTTAGCATCAGTTCTATGAAGAATGCACGAAGTCAACGAGCTATGTCTGCAGCATTGCATTGTCTGCAGATACGATATGACGGGGCGCATAAGAAAAGCATAGACACATATCCATAGGGACAATTGTTATTCCACATAAAGTTATTGAATATTGGTTATATAAGTATTTCTAATTATAGCCCATGCTGTTGCACATTCTAATTTTGCTTAAGAGACATATCTTGTGTAGAACCAAAATATAAAATATTTAAGAATCACGTTTACCTGCCTGTGGCGACATATTGCATAAAATAATAATCAACGAGCTGAGGTCAGAAAGCGCAAACAGGAGGAGCAAGTAGTAATAATATTTTTCAGCATGTAGTCAAAATGCAGAGTACGTATGAAATGTTCACATGAAAACATGATTAATTGATATGACAAGCTTACTGCATGAACGTCAATGTAGAACCGGTGTCTCTCTTCGTCAGGATGTAGACCGCTGACGTTGGCTAGCAGTAAAGGATCCCCATGAGGAATGAGGCAGGCTAAGCACAACCGGCATATAATAGCGCTTGAGGTGATAGTCCACATATCTCTTCGTCATGCTAGCGTCGAACGTGCCTTTTACGTGCGTCGGTGTTAAGCAGAAACACCTGTATGAGAACAGAGTGTAACACATTCCCTAGTAGTTAGCCGTATCTGATTTGCAGATTAAATTATCACTGCAGGAAAATTTGCTTCTATGACAACTTTTTAAGCTGACCCTTATATGCAAATGCATGCCTTATACAACTTGAACAACAAGGCTCTTTATGGGCTAGGTTAACTTAGCAAACAGTACTGGGTAAGTAGGTGTTGTTCGCAAAATTACATTTAATTGTCGGACTTAGTCAAGATCCAATTACTGAAGGAGAGCCTCTCTAGATAAAATAAAAGACGCACCTGTCAAGCTCAGGATCTCCAGTTTCATTAAAGAGGTCGTCGCCACCATCATATCGAGCGATTCGTTCACAGTCAATAGTGTATCTTTTCTGTAGATATAAGGGCCACGGTTTAAAAAGAAAACTCGTCGTAAATTTTAACACTTCTCGGCGGTTCTTCAAAAGCTGGAAAAAGTTCGCCGTCTGCAATAGACATTGTGTAGGTTAGAAAAGACTAACTCGATATAATTGGGAGTAATCAAACGACCATACACGGGCTTTTGCCTTACAGAAAAATAAGTGAAGTCATGGTCATCGCACATGCTATCAATAAAGCGCACCTTAAAAACGCTCTCAACGCTGCGGTACCGATATAATACGCTATAGATTTACCTTGCTGTTCGCACATACGTCTTTCAGGTCCTACCTAAGGTTTCTTTACACAGACTAATATTTATTACTTAAGGACGACGTCGAAAACTGGTGTTCTCTATACAGCCATATCTGGTGGGCAGCACCGTGCCATTGCCGCTTTTTTTTAGGTAGATAGTCAATATTATACATAAAAAACGCGGTCACTAAGCCAGCCTGGCCAGTGATTCAACTCTGGAGCACTCCCCCGCATGATATGTCCCACAAGCTCTCCCACACCTGTTACAGATACATTCTTCTGTCGGCTCATGGTACCCTTGAGTTTTACAGAGAACATGGTGAAAGCCGTGCACTGCATAGTGTACTACCACACTGCGGTTAGGGCGATGTAGGCCCATCCACGCATTGTTTGTCATTGCACCTGTACTAAGGAGTCGGGGCCAGCTCTCTCCTAACTCAACAAATGACTAAGATTCTTAAAGTCCTACAGCTAAATTGCAACCGTAGCAGGGCAGCATATGCAAAGCTTGAAGAGGTCAGTAGCAGAGCCGAAACAGACGTGCTGGTGCTGAGCGAGCCCGATGTCCGGTGGGCAGAAGAGAACCGCCCGGACCGGTTTACCGACGGCGAGAGGGCAACAAGCATTGTACTGACCGTCGCTGCCACTCCCGGATCTCAGGACATGGCAGCGGCCACGGTTTTACTTGGATTGACGTGGCGAACGTTGGGCGTTTTACTCATGCTACTGCAGCCCCAACGTCCCACTTGAAGATCTTAACAAACTTTCAGAAGACTAACCCGCATTTTTTAACCAATGTGACAACCTCTTAATTATAACGGGAGATTTTAATGCTTCTGCCGGCGCGTGGGGCTCCGCCGCTACGAACCGGAGAGAACACGCAGTCCTCGAATGGTTGGCGGCCATGGACCTAGTCGTTCTTATTACAGGTGCTCCTACATTCCACAGGGCAGGGCGCACCTCTTGTATAGACTTAACTATCACACGCCGGACAGAGGCCCACAGGATTTTAAACTGAGAGTTTTTAAATTTCGAAGAATCACTTAGTGACCATCATATAATCGAATTTCACGCGACGACCAGCTTAAAGCAATCATCTGCAAGGCTGCATCCGCCTATGAGGCGTCAGAGAAACCGCCGAACTCCGAGAGTCCCTTAGGGCCTGCTATAGGCCCGGATGGCCCGCCCGCTTCGATGACGGGCCTCCAGAAGCTCTTAGAGACCGCGTGCAGGGCTTCCTCGGGGCGTGGCACGAATTTTAGGCGCCGCGGCACACCAAAGTACTGGTGGACTGCGGAGATCGGACATCTAAGGAAGAGGTGCCTTCGAGAGAGGCGCCTTTTACGCGTGCCGGAGGCGTGCACCCGAGGGGAGGTATACCCTGTACATGGCGCCGAGTACAAGAGGCTGAGGACCCTCTTACGCAGGGAATCCTCCAGAAGTAAGGAACGCTCCGGGAGGGCCTTTCTTGAACAACTGGAGGACGATCCCTGGGGCCGTCCATACAAGGATGGTAAAGGGGTTGCCCCGCCTTTTTAAACGGAGAGTGGACCTCACGCCGGACGAGCCCAAGAGGCAATATCAGTCCTCTTCCCAAACATCCTCCCTTGACCGCGCCCCCTACCTGAAGGCCCCAGGGACCGAAAAACAGGATCCTCCAGAGGTCCCCTCGCAAGAGGTGTGTACGAAGCGGCGGCACGCCTCAAGGAGGGAAAGCACCAGGCCCCGACGGCGTTCCGGTCTCCGCGGTCAAGCTACTAATGACGGAATACCCGGAAGCAGTAGCCGCCGCGGCGACTAGGATGATCCGGACGAGCTCGTTCCCTGCGGCGTGGAAGGCCGCAAACCTCGTTTCTCATACCCAAGGGCCCTGGCTCCTACCGCCCGATCTGCCTACTCGGCGCCCCTGGCTAAAGCATTCGAGCCTACCGTGGAAAGTCATCCTAGGGACTCTCCACAGGAAAAAGGTCCCCTTTTATCTTTTGAAGCTTTTATAAAATTATCTACATGACAGAACAATCCAGTCCCACAGGTCCGTTTTTAACATGACTGCAGGGGTGCAGAGGGATCCATTCTTGGCCCCCTGCTATGGATTATAACCTATGACGACGTGCTGCGGCTGAGGGATCTCCCCCCCGCTGTCAACCTCCTTGCCTACGCTGACGACCTCGTCCTAACCGTCCAGGCTCGGACCGCGGATCTGCTGCAGAGCCGTGCGAACGAGGCACTTGGCGACGTCGCCCGCTGGATGCAAGAAGCGGGGCTCGCTCTCGCCCTAGCCAAAAGCGAGGCGATACTCTTGGTGGACCGAAGAACATGCCCCGACCTTCACCTCCGCCTAGATGGCCAGGAGATCGTACTCGTCAACCACGTAAGGTACCATCGGGGGTATCCTTGACAGGGGTCTCCGCGGTACCAAACACGTGCGACGGGTGACGGAAAAGGCCAACGAAGACAGCCAATGACTTCGCACGCCTCATGCCCAACACATATGGTCCACGGCAGCTGAGAAGACGAATAATTATGTCCGCGGCGAGTCGGTTACCCTGTACGGAGCTCCTGCCTGGCCCACCAACACACTAAAATTCGCCGCGAACAGGACTCGCCTGCGCCGGGTCCAGAGGGTCGGAGCTCTCAGGGTAATCTCAGCGTACAGGACGGTCAGCGCCGCGGCGGCCTTCGTCCTTGCCGGAACAATCCGTGGGATTTAAAGGCAGCCGAGCGCCGCCTCTTATGGGATAACCCAGGCCTCAAAAAAGACGAGGCACGTCAACGTACAATCGACCCTCTGGCAGGAGGAGTGGGAAGGCCTCGAACAGGGTGCCCCAGGCGCCAGCCTCCGCACCCTGATCTCAAATATCAGAAGCTGGCTTAACCGGCCGTGGGGGGGGGGGGAAATTACATTCCACACAACCCAAGTCCTCACAGGTCACGGCGACTTCCAGTCGTACCTGTTCAGGATTGGAAAGGTCCCCAGCCCCACGTGCGTCCACTGCGGCGATGGACTCGACGACACTCCAGAGCACACGGTGCTTAGGTGTCCGTCATGGGCGGAGCAGCCGCACAAGCCTAACGGAGGTTTTTAAATAACAATCCAGCTCTTAACCTACTACGACCTCACTATGAAAATGACGGAATCAATATTAGGATGGAACAAAGTGACCCAAGCTTTTAAGAACATACTGCAAGAGAAGACAAGGGCCTCCCTTCGAAGTCCGCCCGCGCCTCCCCGAGGCTCCGGGGAACACATCCGCCTGGAGCAGTAGACTCGCCCCCCTGGACTGTTTGATGATATGCGCAGCAGTTCCCAGTCAGCGTGGGGACGGGGACACAACTGGTTTTTAGTGGGTTGGAGCCCCACACTACCGGCCCGCACTTGCAGGGAGCTCCCTTGCTGCGGTGCCCGCGTGTGCAACCGCATTTTCCAGTTAGTCATCTTGAAAAAAAAAGGAGTCGGGGTCCACGTCCGTCATTCTCTCCTCCCACTAACAGGTGATATCACTGGTGGCCTGTGTTTTGGGCAGTCTGAAGTGGCGTTACAGGTCTTCTATGGAGAGCGGGGTACCGGCGAGTAGATAGATCAGACAATTGCAGCACGACGTGTGGAGCACTCGCTTGAGAAAGGCGGGTGTCACTCGGTCAAGCCTCGCGAGCTGGGCCACGCTCAAGTTCTCCCAGATAAGCTGGATGCCGTACACTAAATATTAGATAGTGTATTGTTAGGTTCCTTTATGCGTTGACTGGTTCTCCCGCAAACAGAGATTTCGCACAATTATAGGAAAAAAAAGGCAGAAAAACTACTTTTATAAACTTCACTCTCTCTCTTAAACAAGACGTTTCCACGTCTTCCCTCCATAGGGAAAACTTATGTTCTTGCCGAGTTCTATCAAATCTCGAAATGCGTGCTCAACGATATGAATGACCCTGTATATTATATATATATATATATACACATAGTAGTTCTATTAACCCACACGGGCGGCCACAAAGTTTACTCCGGCAAGATCTCATGAAACTTCTTGCGCACACAGATCTTCAGGTGAAAGCCATGGACGGCAAATCTGGTGACTAGTTAGTTCTCATAGCTGCAGCCCTTTTACGAATCCGACGTCGTTGCATTTGTTGCGTGGAACAGCGGGCCGATGTCGGCCATCTTGCTTTCTCTATTGGAAATGTGTTTTCGGAAGGCTGTCTCTTCTCCTTTCATTAGGAAAAACTGTCTTTAGTTAGTCAAACGCCCTCAAGAGGGATGATGCCAAATCATCTGAACACCCAATTAAAACTCATCACTTTTGGCCGAAATGTATCGCTTTAGTCTTGCTGGCATCAATTTCCAGCTTGTAATCCGAAGTGTACGATGCACAGAGTCTAGAA
>QVRM01004651.1:0-117609 GCA_003439945.1 Dermanyssus gallinae | reverse complement strand
GTGCACATGTATATACATGTATTGAATGCTCCTGTGAAAAGGTTGGAGCTTTAAAATAGCACAAAACCAAAAATAATATGATTTCATAAATTATTATTTTACTTTAATACAGACATAATCTAATTTTTAGTTAAATAGTGAATTGGTGAGGTGGTGACTTGTTTGATTTCACACAAGGTATAGAACAACTAAGTTGAGCATTTTTTCACATACAACAGGCTCAATTACATGCATGCACGCTTCAATATTGGTCTTTAGTTCGCTAATGGTCGTGGAATTGTTTCGCTCTTCCAAAAAAAACCCACAGAGAAAAGTTTAACGGTGTTAAATCCCAACATTCAGATAGTCAATAAATGCCCCTGTTACGAGAGATTACCCGTTCGGGAAACTTAATCCTGTTGCACCATACTGTTACATATGGTTCACGTAACGGCTTTTTATGAATAATATGTTTCGTTTGTCGTTTCTTAGATATATACACTTGTTTATTTACACTTGAAATAAAACCAAATGGGCGCTGTCTGAAATGATAACTTACTTCATAATATCCGTAAATAGCAGAAAGAGTTCGCTACTATGTCCGTACAGAGTTTCTTCTTTTATGATACTAAAAATGTTCACAATCTGTTTCGATCAGCAAATTGTGCAGAGGGCAGAGTTAATCGCGGCAATTTTTGAATAATGGAACAGGATTCACTGGGCACACAGATATGCCTAAAATAGGGGGTCTTTACTGACAATGATTCTGCAATTGTTCATTTGCTTTTTGTTTTGTTGCACTCAGATGTAATCTAGCTGGTCAACATATTTACAATTTCTTTTTTTATAAATAAGGCTGCATTCTACTAGAAGTAGTAGTATTAGTAGTAAAAGTGGTGGTGGTGGCAGTAATGTAGCTCATCAAAGTTGTGCGCAAGCGATTCTCTTGAAAAATTGTTGTTACATACATATACTCTGAATTTAGAAAAAAGTACTCGCAGTTAATGTTAGTAGATCGGTCATTAATTGGGCTGGTAGTAATAATAATAATAATAATAATAATCAACCGAACGATGTGTTAAGGATAGCTTGTGAATGACGACTCGACATTCTTGCGAATAGTAGTCGATTCCGGGATCGATCCCGGCGTAGCGCACTAACGGCGGCGGCTCTAGTCACTGAGCCTCGCAGGTTGAATAATTGGCTGTAATTAAAAATTGCTTGTGCTAGTACCGAGTACCGAAACGGACGAAGCGATGGAAATCATGGCTAAGAGAGTAGAGACGGCCGTCGGAGTAGCAATCATTCGTCTCACAGGTCATTAGCTGCTCGCGAGAGAAGAAGATGCCTTGCCGATCAATTTGTGCGGGGCGGGCGGCGTGTCAAACGCACATTTCACTTCAGCGGTGGTAGCACGAAGAGGAGCGCCTCCACGAGCTAGACTTCAACAGCTGCAATAGCAGCCTACATGAAAATGATGATGTAACAATGAATTCTCATCTTCGGCGCTCAAAGCTCTTCAAGTTGTTCGCGATGACTCGCTGCATCCTTGCAGTGGGATAAGACAAAGGCGTTCGCAGGTGTATGCACGTTAAACTATATCACGATCAGAGTATATGTATATATATATATATATATATATATGTGAGTTTGCGTGTCTCGTCTTGTTTGGGATCTACTGGTTTACTTATGGACGCGGTTGATGCAGAAACACCAGAGAAATATACGCGTCTATACTAGGCACTCGTTATTCGTCTGAGCAGGCGTCGTTAGAACTGAGGAGAGGAAAATCAAAGGCGTAGAATGGAAGCAGCGGAAGGCTGGCGTCTCTCGACATAAGGTATCAATCCGGCGAGTGGGTATGTGTAGGCATCTGTACGTATGTCCGCCTGTGTGTTTGTGCGTCTATCTATATGTAATGTACTTTATGTGCCGATATCGGTGTGGCACATATCTGTGTGTATTGCAAGTCACGCCGAAGAGTTATTACCTGCACCATGGGTTCGAGTTCGCTCGACAGTTCGAACTCTGTCGGCCTGTCTCGTCGTAAGTAAGAAAGGGACCATGCAGTGTTTGTTGAGCCCGTAAGGTGGTTCTCCTGGACCCACTGAAGTTGTGGCGGCCCTTAAACAGTTCGGATTGAAGATAAGAAACGCTCTACTCTTCTCCGCAATGTATCTATGTATATGTAATGTTCTCTCTCTTCCATTCACTCTACCTCTCTCTCTATTCTTTCGCTGTATCTCTCTCTATCTTTATCTCGCTCTGCTACCAGTTATTTATATCATTTATATAATAAATACATAACACATCAACTAGCTAGATTTATATCTCATGGAAGAAATGGGTTGAGAACGCGGAATTAATTATGCAGGTTGCGATGAAACCCAAAAGAAGCCTCTGTCAAGCATTACTTTTTATAAAAGATATAACAAAAACGGCTATTAATATCTATTAAACAAACTATGTTTAAGAACACATTATGCAGGCCATACGAAAACCTACTGAGGGACGCATACCTCTTGGTAAACGGAGCGTTGTGCCATGTTTACAACAAATCCACTCTACATTAACTTACTAAAGGTGATTTGCTAGAACAATTTTTGCAGGTACATTTCAATAACGTAGGGAGACAGCAATCCGTCACTTAGAACGCCGTAACCTGATTTCAGTCTATTCGAAACTTTGTTTGATTGGCAGATGACCAAGTCGGCGCATGCAAATCCAAAAAGTGCTCACTTATTTGGTGCTTAGTAGTCTTCTTTCAGGAAAGCATGCACTGTAAGCAATACACATTAGATCGTGACAAAGTAGACCATTCATCTTTTAATATGAAACTAAATGTTTTTTTTTAGACACGAGGGCTTGTTTCAAGATTTTCCTCATAAGAGTAATCTCAGCGGTTGCCGAGACAGCTACTGCCTGGATGCTCTTGTCCTAAGGGAGCTGCAGAGACTGGTCGCTGCCTCTCTTAAGAACTAAGAAAAGAACTTGTTTTCATTCTCTCTGACGTAAATTATCACCCTTGCATAGAGTGCCTGTGTTGTGTTTTAACTCCGTCGATTACTAAGATGTCCTAACTCTGTAGAAAAATAGTCTTTCTTTCAATGAGGTGTGGCAATGCATCATGCAGTCCGGATAATTGTGGCAAGAGTTGCTTGATCAGGCAATCGTCTTTGTTGGACGTCTCGGTTCTGCGTGCGAAAGTTACGCCTACTGAGTTCTGACGCAGGTCTTCATGCTTCTTTGCAAGCTTTCAAGCTTTGCAAGCGAGTCCCTCGTCACCCAAATTCTCGTGTAGCAGAGGGCCCCATCATCTCGGAGGATGGGGGCGGGGGCGTAAAAATATCTTTACTACTAGAGGAAGTCTGCCGGGAATAGAGTACACGCCCACATTCTAAGATAGCCAATCGCCCCCCCCCCCCCCCCCCCGTGCTTCTGGTGGAATAGCCAAACCGATGAAATGCGAAGGATCTGGCGCCGCTTGTCACAAGTATGCACGCGCCGCAAGCAAGGCACCAGCCAGAACTTGCCTATCTACGAAAAGAGTACAAAGAAGCACGAAGAACTTTACATAGAGCAGTTCAGGAAAGTAAAATAGACCACTGAGACTCATTGAGCAAGGCGATTGAAGAAAGTCTTGGGGCAAAAGGTACAAAATCGTTCGTAATAAATTACACCATCCTCAGCCATCCCTACCAGTGAAATTAGCCCGACCATCTATAACTGCACTCTTCCCGCACATTTGGCTATCAGCAAAATTCTCAATATAGCTGAAACACAAAGAACTGCACTTAGTACAAACAGGTCGCACTGTCTGACTATTCTCTTAGATTTTAAAAACGCATTTAATTTCCTGGGATACAAAGCACTTATAAACAAATGCGTGTTCTCCTACTTACGACGTATTTTAGCGGCGTGCGTAAAAGAAGGAGCATCTACCTGCAAAGGCCTGGACTATGCAATTGCAGCCGAGAAGTCCCCGAAGGGTCCGTACTCGAACCAATCCTGTGGAATAGAACCTACGATGGAGTACATAGACTCCCACGTGCCTTGGGGGTTTATTCCTCCGCATACGCAGTTGATTTGGCACTGATCGTTACCGCCCGCGACGGGGTTCTGCTTGAAACAGCGACAGAGCCCTGACGGATATGCGGTAATATCTCTACTCGCTAAGCCTCGAATTGGCTTCGCAAAAACTGGAAACAATTATTTCACACGGCCCAATGCGCCCTTCACTGACTTTAAACTTGCGCCTGGAAGGGCTCCCGGATAGGGCTAATTCTAAATAGGGCTTTCACATGAACATCTCATGTTCGCTATGCAGCAAAAGAGCTGTGGTCAGCAGGGCTGTGAGAAATTCAACTGCGGACCGGGGGAGCAACCGACTTTCAGCGCCGTATCTTAGCAGCAGTAGTAGACATCATCATGCTATATCCCGCAACCTTATGGGAGCGTACGACCACCAGGACTACAACACGTCACTTGTTCAATAAGACCTATGGCCCTTAACATCGCACGGGCGAGTCCCGCTGCTTCTACAGCAGCTATACAAGTTCTCTCTAGACAGATAGCCTGGAATCCAGAGGTAAAATAACTAGCTTCACAATTCCCCTCAATTACCGTCCGGACGGAGGTACCAATATTTAGCATACGAGATACCCTAAGCAAATAGTGTCAGCAGTAGGAAACAATCCAACTGTTCCGGCCTGGATACTAGATAAAATCAATACTCCCTGATCTGGAAAATAAGAGCTCCAATTCGTTGCTATTACTCGGTTTGTGAGGAACCCACTTACAGAGCTTGGAATTTATTTCAGCGTTCTGAAGATGGTCGCTCAGCCGATTTTAGCTTCTCTCACAAGTTCTGGAGTGATTACCGTTTGTTGTAAGTTATGTTATTTTGTTGTAAGTGTAAGCCCAGAGCGTCCCTCTTCCAGCAAAGAGGGTCGAACGGATCTTGATCCATCGTTCACGTTGAAATCTTGATCACGGAACCTGGCAATGGGGATGTTTCGACAAGTTGCAGCAGCGTTGAAATCTATTCCTAACTCGTGCAGCAAAACGAGGTAAGGCCGAACAATGCAAACAAAGCAGAAGCCTATTATAATGTATGTGCCAATATGCGCTGCAAGAACGACCCGCATCAATAATATGTTCACGTGGCGCATGGTTAAATATATTCGTAACAGGACGACTGCACAGGCCCCGCCTGTGACATGTCATGCCTTATCCTTTATTACACAATATGGAAAAGCTTTCATATTAACAATTTATCCGCTTTCTTAGAAAACGCTTGGCGCCAAAGCGGGGCCTAAAATAATGCAGTAGTGGCCGCTCTATCGCAAACGGAATACTCTTTGCCATGCTGATGTTACCTAGAGGACGCTGCGAGCTTCCAAAACGAGTGGATACCAAACGGGCAACAACGTTTGCAGCAGTTTAACGTAGGCAATCCAGACAAGGCGCGACACTGCTTCGTTATAGCTAAGCGTATCTATCTGTAGGACAAAAACGGTCTTTGTCTCGTTCGGGCGAGAAGGAGATTGAGAGAGACGGTCTCAAATGGAAGACGACACGCGCCGTTTGCTTGTAGGCGTTCTTCGTGCAGGCAGCAAGTCACGCCTGGACACGCGATGGCGCTAGTAGGCCACGGCCGGTGAAAGTTTAACTACGATGCATTCATTACACGCGGTATGTAAGCGGCTAACTCACTCCTGGTCTCAGAGCCGAGCCCGGTGGCGTGGTGCATTCGTCTGCGCCCCGCAACCGGTGGAGACACATAGGTGCGCGGGTTCGAGCCCCACTGTTGCACATTTGTGTTTATGGGGGTCCGTCTATAAATTAAAGCGAAAAGCAGTCCCGTGGACGTTAATTCTTCAATTCAATTCAAATGCACCTTTATTTTGTCAAAGGGGGAACAATATTTACATTTTAGAAACCGTTACCTAGATACATGTAATACAATAGTCAGTTTACTTGTGTGGCGACATTTGCACTGTTAGCGTTTCAAGTTCTCATTGCCCTCGCCATCTGCCACGAAAACATGTTATTTACACGATCTGTCTTAGCAATTTGTTTCGACGAGATGGTGTTTCCGCTTCTAGGATTGTTCAACCGAATGCTAAAATAGTTTGACTTATTAGATGAGTTTGTGATACGATTGAACATGCGATAATCCGCTCTGGACTGAAGTTCCCGAATAGGGCTTATCACAATAGAATTTCGGGCAATGTTACACCTTAACGAGACACGACGAAGGAACCTCCTCTGTACACTTTCCAATGCTTCAATGTGTTTATCTAAGTAAGGCCGCCAAACCTCACATCAATAGATAAACTTAGGTACAACTAAACTATTATAAAGCCTCATGTAAAAATTGTAATCATTAATTATGAAACAACGAAATATAGTATTAGATATAAGATTAGCTTATCGGATGACTTGTGTAAGTCTTGGCTGAGGATCTGCCCGAAAACCTTACATGAGCTGCTATTTAGATGGGCACAGTCCCCGTTTGAGTTGACATCTGTCGTAAAGGCGAAATTTTGCAGTATAGCGGTGCACCACACTACCAGACTTGCGCTCCGACACACAAGTGAATTGCGCCATAGCCCGGTAGGGATTCTGCACACTGCTTGAGCACGAATCAGATTAGGTTGATATGGGCGCCCGTCAAGACGATTGAGATGTTGATGCAAACCCTGCTGGAGACGATACACACTAATTTTGATCACGATGATGATAATGATTATGGCGCCGATTGAAACGGTGGTGTTGATGGAGATCATTCAATGACAAACTGTGCCTACGGTGACAATGTGATAACTAACAAGCCATCATGTATCCGTTATATCAATACCGTGTACATGTCAGGTTGACGCCGTGCGGCGACTAAGATGCAGTTTCATCAGCGGAAGGACAGCAGAGGCGGTGGGATAGTTTGGTATTTTCACACGTTTTGGTACATCTTGAGCAGGCGAGTTGTTGGCAGTCGGTTGTTGTTGCGTTGATCACGGCCTCTATCGATGATCGGTTCAGGTCACAGGCCGAGACAGAAACCGGGGAGTAGGGCGTCGAAGAAGATCGAAAAGGAAAAGAAGATAAAAGGAAAAGGGTCACCGAGTACGATACGCTAGGGTTTGGCCGTGGGTGGGCACCGCCGGATTCGGCGAAACTGACCACATCGGCGAAAGTACTTGCTTGTCCTTGCTGCTTACCACTGAAAGAAAGAAAAAGAGATAGGGAGACTGAGAGAGAGAGAAAGAAAGAATAGGAGAACGAGCGGTGGGGAGATGGCGAGCGGATGCACCCCCCGAACAGATCAGAAACAGCGGAAAAGGGTATCAGCAGCAGCAGTCAGTATGAATATGTAGTGAAATAAGTAGTACACCTATAAATATGTATATACGACACGCCTACAGAGATAGACTAAGTGAACAAAACAAGAATTTGTGTGTGTGCAAAGGGCGAACGAGAAACATTGATGTTATATCATATTGAGTAGTATCGATGATACATGAAGGCGGCATGTCGAGACAGAGCCACAGAGAGCGAGAGATGGAGAAAGAAGTTTCGATATGAAGAAGCTGTGGACCGGGCAGTAGGTCGAAGTAGACTGCGCGTCCAGTAGTATCCTTGAGTTCGTGAGAAGGTGTCTGAAGTGTCTGTGTGAGGGAGGCCGCCACTGTCAGGGTGGTGCCAGCCACCAGGCTTGCGTGTGTGAGTGAGTGCGAATAGAGGAAGTCGAGACGGGTCGAGGCGGTTTGGCCAGCTCGAAGCAGCCTAAGCGAAGGTTGCAGCCGTAGCAGCGTGTTGTTATAATCGTCGACTAGAACATAGGCTCCCTGTACTCGCGTGTACATCAAGCGGGATCATTTCTTCATTCATTCACTCATTCATTGATGATGATGACCGATGTCAGTTACTGAGGATGAAGTCAATCCGGCCGGCAATTGGCTGTTTCTGCTGCTGCTGCTGATGCTGCCGCCGGGGCTGCTACTATGCAGATCTTTTGGGTCAGTCGTGGCGGAGTTAAGCATTTGTTGTTTGGCTCGATATAGGCCAACGATAAGCGCAGTTTTGCAGCCTCGGTATGTATCGGTGTGTATGTATGAATCTGTATATATGAGGACGACAATGTTCGATGGCGATGTCCTACCTACTGCAGCGAATTGATCAGCGAATCTCAGCAGTAGCTAAGCCGGCCAGCCAATAAGTACAAGAGATCTAGCAAGGCTTGTTGTCGCGCTCGTCGAAGAACGTATGTGAGATATCGGGAAAGAAGATAGAGTAAAATACTAAGGGAAAAGTCAGACAGACAGACACTAGTAGAGAGACAGATCGAGGCAGGCAAAGCTAGAGGGAGGTGTGAGAAGGGAGTGAAAAAATGACGGTGGAAGAATAGATGAATTTATTATTCGTTTGACATGTATTCCTAAATACACATGTCACCCTTTGATATCAGCGGGGGGAGGGAGCGCTCAGAGCGGCAGGCGTAAGCATAAGCGGACACGAATAGGAGGTTCATATACACTAACGGCAGGGAGACAATGGAACTGGAGTTGTTGTGTAAGCACACGAACAGTGGATACATACAAACATCGGTGACGCTGCTTCCGCCGCGGCAAGCAAGGCTAACGGTAACAGCCGCAACAACAACAACAACAATGCCATTTACAACGATTGCGGTAACGAATGCATCAACAACAACAACAACAATAACAACAACAACAATAGCAGCAATCATCAAAATTCAGCTACAACCACAACAACGACGCACATAGTGGCAGTAAACAAGCTAAAGGGTTGAGTCGTTCGTTGGTTCATTGGTTCAAGATCACTAGGGAAGTAGAGCAGACGCCGGAAAGGGGAAGGAGGTGAAGCCGATTGATCGGCGGAGCGTCGTCAGGAGCGACATTCATCATCTGTCATTGTCATTGTTCTGGCTGTTGCTGTTGCTGCGGCTGCGGTTGCTGACACGAGCAGTGGCACGAGTTGACTAAATCGGCATTATCGGGTTGACGATGACGACAAAAACGATGATGATGATGATGATGAGAACAACAATGATGATCTGCATCCTCATCAACATCGTTGTTGTGGTTGTTATTGTTGTTGTAGTTGTTGTTTTTTGTTGCTGTTGTCGTCGTCGTCATCGTCACCACCACTATGGAACATGGCAGTCACTCATCTATATGATGTATAGGTGAAGCAGCAACCTAGCACACGCACAACCGTAACAGCAACGGCGTCGTTACCAGCAACAACTACAACTACAACAACAAGAACGCTGCCGATGACGAGAACATGGCAGCCGCTATACGGGCCATTCAGTAACCCCATCATGGTCGTCATCATCGTCGTTGTTGTTGTTAAAATCCGTCATTGATAGACTATTCGTCTCCTGCGCGATCGATGTCCGGCACCGCTCCGCTATCCATTAACCGGTCAGTCCGACAGGCAAACAAATACACAACACAGACACAGATACAGAGACAACGATAGAAAGACAGCGAACAGAAAGGCATCATACGGGCCAAAAAAGAGAACAGAAGAGAACCAGGAGCGCTCGGCGGTGCTCGGCGACCACGTCCTGCAACAGCAGCAGCAGCAGAGCATCCTGCTGCATCATCAGCGCTGCTTCGTCATCGAAAACGAAGATGTGTGACCCATCGACCGGACAGTATGTCATGTGCGCGTGTACGTCTAGCTATCCTGTAGGTATCTATGCATAGGTGGTGGGGGTGGTCGTGCGTGCGTGCGCGCGTATATAGTATGTACACGGGCGTGTTTGTGACTCTATGCATGTAAGCATGTCTCTGAATCGGGAGGATGTGCATGCCCGTTCTCGAGACGCTCACTCAACACTCGCTCTGTATCTCTCCACTTAGTCTCTCGCGCGAGACCGCAAATGCTCGACGGTGTCCGCCCGACGCCAAGGTCCTTCGCCGGGATCCTGTCGCTGCCGCCGGCGGTGAGACTCCTACAGCCGAACTGCTCGGAGTCTGTCGGACGATGTCCGTCGCCGAGAAGCAACGGAACAACGGCCGCCCAGTCGTCAGCTGACTGTATCCGTCCTGCCGACATTGCATGCCGCCGACATTGAGTGTGCGCCCACACAGAGACAGAAGAAAGTGATAGTGGGGGAGGGAGGAAGGAAGGGGATAGAGAGGACTAGGGAACGAGAGATAGGAAGGGGTGGGAAGAAAGGGAGGGAGGGGAATAGAGACATATCTGGAGCAGCAGTCAAAACCATCTCGTGGTGCGTGAGGTGCTGGTTGGCCTGCTAGCAGCCGGATGTAGAGGTGGTCGTGCCGGTTCTTCCACTGTCATTGCGGATGGACAAAGCAACGGAACGAATCGCCGTAGTAGCAACTGTAGCGGTAGCAACGGAAGCAACAACAACAACAACAATCATAGGAATCGCATGTTGATATTGTCGTTGTTGTTGTTGTTGTTGCTGTTGTTTGTACTCGGCCGACAGACGGGCAGGTTTACGCATCTCATCATTTCAATCAGCCAACTAATCAATCCAGCGTATGAAGGTGGACACTGATGATGGCGACCGTACGATTTATCATCAACACCACTATCATCTGGCACCAGATCAATCCACCACCCACCAACTAACTGTCCCCTGTATAACGGGAACAACAACAGCAACAAAAACAACAACGGTGCTGATGATGATGATGCTCCAGACTTGACGAATAGAAGAAATCCTCCGTGGTTCAGAGGCGACGAGTGTCGGTGTAGGCGAGGGACTGCGTAGCCAGAAACCGCCAATCACAGAAACGGAGAAGGCTAACCGGAAAATGAAGAGAATAAAAGGGGTTCATCTCTGCTACTGAGTTATTAATGGCGACGAAGGTATCCCATTGAACCATAGGCATCACGTGTGAGAGATACAAGGGGAGAGGGTAGCGAAAACAAGAGATATTGAGATCAGGCCGCCGCTGAATTAGCTGATTGAATACTTTGGCGTCGCCAAACCCGAGTCTCGACTGTTGCCTATCTGATGGAGCAAACACGTCAGAGAGGGTGAGATAGAGAGAACGATAAAGCACCTAAAAATGTGAATATAGAACATCTTCTAACAAGCGTTTAAATGACGCACAGGTATAGTTAAACAGGTTATTTCGCCGTACAAAGCATATACAGGTTTAAATAGTCAATTAGCATATTTTAAAAACGATCGCCCCCAACTCTGCCCTCGTCGTGATCTTGTTTCGTCGTAAACAGAACAGTGTAGGTTTGTTAACAGAATAGCTCACGCGTAAAAAGTGTGAAAATTTATTTTGAAAAGGGGCAACTCTGCACGGGAATGCTGGAAGCTATTTGTGCAATTTGCGGTCGACATAATCGGCCTTGTGAGAACGCAATAATCATGACATTGTAAACTTGTGCAGAAGTTTCTCAGCACAGGTTTAGTACGTGATTCCCCGAGCCGTAGAAGACCATAATGCGCTCATTTGGCTGGCTAACATATTGCAGCTGTGACCGACAATGTGGAACAATGTCCGGAGACATCGGTTCGGCGATTTAACCAAAAAGTTGGTCTAACGCGCATCTCAACCTGTTAAATTCAATATGAGGTCAGATCTAGCGAGGTATCCATAAAAGAGCTGACACCAGCACTGAAGCCTACGGATCACCAGGAGCTATCCTAAACACCGCCAATTCAGCTTCTAAGATGATGCAGCGTGATTTTGTGAAGAAAATTATTGTTTCCGACAAAGTCAATTTCTATGTGAATGGAAGTGCGAATAAACAAAACAATCGCAAATGGGCAAGCAAAAACCCTCACGTAGTTCTCGCACAGCCGTTACGTGCGCCGTGCATGACAGGCTGGTGCGGCCTCGGGACGAACTGGAATCATTGGACCTTATATTTGGCGAACGTTATCGCGCCAGGATCCTTAATTTAGACGGAATCGATGTGACTAAACTCAGGCTTAATAGAATAATGCAACAAGCCACGCATCCGACGAGACATTTGAGCATTTGAGAATGAAGCGTCCCGGACAGCTGATCTCGCTTAACAGGGATATTCACTGGCCTTTATGATCTTACGAATTAAGGCCGCCTTTTCCAGTAGGGTTTTTTGAAGAACAAAATGTGCGCCAATAATCTCAGGACCATCTGCAAACTAAAAACCAATATTAAAGCGTTCACAATTATAATTAAACTTGACTAATGTCAAAATGTGCTAAAAACATGGGTGTCCCGTATACAGCTTATAAATGCCGAAAATGTAAGCACCTCGCCTATATTGTAATTTATTAGAATCATCATGGCATTACCTCTGTATTAAGACACAAAATGTGTTTTCAAAGTATTTCAGGCACTCGTGTTTCTCTAAATATATCAGGCTATTTTGCGAACAACCTTTAACATACACGTCGTGATTCTTGAAAATTCGCTGGCGGCAACGGTCTCGGCTGTTTTCGTAAAACGAACTCCACTTCCCACTCTGAAGATAAAAACTCTGTCGTCGGTCGTAATAATCCCTTATTGGGACGGGTTTGTGGAAAAACACTGGTAATATTGACATAAACGTTGTGTTTATATAAATACTCACGTATGTAAGATGTTTTAATGTGTATGTACAATATATATAGTAAGAGAACGCATTGCTCAACCGAGCGTACCGGCGCATTCCGAAAAACATTCTACGATATCTGAAACGTGACTGGTTTAAACTAGAACAGGAACTCTATTTACAATAATATAATGCTGCGAACTCCTTTTGATATCACAACAAGCCCTGTTTTAACTAAGGCTAAATATAAAAAAGAATTATCTCACTCCTATACGAAGCATCTGCGCTTCCCCTGTCCGTTGGCAAACATGATTTTCTCACCGAGCTTGACCATACCCCAAAGTCTTAGACAAGATCATCCGGACGCCCTGTGTATATGGAAGCAGAAAGGTATCGGCCGGGTATTAAGCCTGAGTATAAAAAGGGTCTATATACTCAGTTGCCAATTAATGTGCTATCGATTGAAATAAGGCTGGCGTCTTTTGTTGTTCTTGACCCATGCAACGTGTTGGAGCTTTTGTTGTAGCCGTAGGAGTTATCATTTAAAATGTTTAATGTTATGATTATTATTCAGACAAATTTGGCGTTAATAAGATATCGTCTTCCTTCAGCGGATAGGTATGCATTGTGTGTGTGTACGCGTACGTAGAGGTCCACGTTGTGGCAGACAAAAATCGCAATCTGGCGCAGGCATAGGTTAGGGTGCAATCGAGCTTTGCTAAGCAGGTCGAATAGACAATGCGCCCTATAAAAACCTATGCCGTATCAAACACGTATCGGAGTCAGCCGCCGGCGACCGTTGAGCGTAGACTTTAATCGACTTTGCTGCTCTTACGGTGCTCGGGCTAATTTTGGACACCAAAAGCAGTTCCCTGATTAAGATTTGGATACGCTTCATTAGCAGCAGAAATAGCAGTAATAACAGTGTTGCGACGTTAAGTACGATCATGAAGGCTCCAGTTGGGGACAATTTGTGTATTGCCTAGAGCAGGTTTTGCTTTGACTTGACTTTGGTCAGGTGCAGTGGGTGGCAACGGAAGTTATGTATCTAAAAGCAGCCAAATAATCGAAAATTGAGCCAGACGCACGCCGTAACCATGGGGGCTGGTTGTCGGCCCATGTGATCCTTTCTTGCTATGGTGCCGATACTAATCAGGACGTGCGCGTTGCTTCACGCGCATCTGTGCACTCCTTGGTGGCCGTAAATCACTTGAATAGTATAAATAACGACTCGTCTTTGTCCCCTGAGCATTTACGTGATTGCATACAATAACTGCGGACTTGACTGTTGGCTGGCTTGCGACCTCCGAGGGCAGTGACATAAAGACGCTGTGTGCAGGGAGCGGTATAGGGTAGGACTCATTCCGATTTATTGGCACTTATGATAACACTAATAATAGTAGTGTTTTTTTAAAGATTTTTTGTAAAGCTAATTCCCCTGTACGGTTTTTTTTATGTCATGGGTCATTTTTAATCTACTCCGGTATTTACCTTATCTGAAGTGGAAACCATGCAAACCAATTTTAGAGTGACCGGTCTGGTTTTCGAACCCAGTCCTCCCGAATGCAAGGAAGGCAAAAACTTGCCACTAAGCCATCTTGCTCGGTTGTAATGGCAAAAATATTATTAGAGCTATTTCAGCCTCGAATGCGTTATGCGCCCTGTCTGTGCAATAACTTTTTTATAAGTGTCTGTTCAATAGTGCTCCGGTTACGGTCGCATTTAGAGACGCATAACTAGTATATGTCGCACCTTTGGAGAAAAGAGAAAGCACGAAAAGAGGCTTTTCGAAGCAGTTTGGGCAAAACCATGGTTTGTTAGGATCACCGACCGCTAACTAATCTGATATGCAGATTGAAAAAGACTACATACTATATGGGGCATTGTGTATTGCCTCTCAGACCCGAAACGGGCCATTTTGAAACGAAGTAATGTAAGACCTATTTTAGAAGCGGCGTCTTTAAAAAAAATGATTTTTTAATGTTCCTTTCAGTCAGAGCCACCTTGTATATCGTCTGTCTTAAGACGCGGGTGGGCTCATTAGAAGCATCGGCATCCTGCTATTTTATGCGCCGGCAAATAAAATCTCGGCAAATTTTATTTGTCGATATCTGTACGTAGTGGAGTACACTTGGCCTGCGCGTTTGCCTGATTTAAATCGAAATGAATGACAGCTAATTCGAGGGTTTGTTTACCCTCGTTTGAACGCAAGCCTACAGGTTCTTGCGCCAAACTTGTCATGTTTAAGGCCACTCGCGTGGGATCTGGTTTGTATTCGATTCGTGTGTTGTCGTTAAATTTCGTGCGTTTAGCAGCGTTATTTAAGACACATTTACGGTAAAAAACGTTGCTTAAAGTAAGTGAGCTTTTGTCGCTATTTGCCATCTACTGGCCAACGGCGGAGATCGTTTGAGGTACGTATAGGAATAAACTAAACAAATGTTCTAAACAAGCCAAACCATGCACATCTAGTGCGATGGCTTTCAAAGCAATGAGGCTAAGAGCTTCGAATCATTCACTGACCGATCAATCACAAAAATCGGAAAAATGTTGGGGATCATGACAGGCGATGAAAAGGTCGCCTCGTTCCTTCGTCAGAGGTTCCGTATCGATACAGTACAGCGTGGTGACGCCATTTGCCTGCTGGCAAACGGCCTGTTTGCGAACTTATATTACTAGAACTAGAACTAGGAGTTCTAATATTCAATTTATATAAGAGTGCAGTTGTTTGGTGCCGGCCAAATACCAGTGAGCCAGCCAGCTTAATCAGGCCAAATCAGTTTTGACGAGTTCAGTCAGGACACAGTTTGGTTGGTGGCCCCGTTTGAAGGCTCGTGGCAGCGGTTTCTTCGCTCCTACCAGTTCGCTGTGTTCGGTCGGTAAGTGAGTCGGCAAGTGTGGCCGGGGCGAGGGGTTATCGCTGTGATGAGGTACCACATCAGCAACGACTTCAGTGTAGGCGTTGGCGCCGCAGAGCCGCTATTGGTGACTACTCAGACCCCACTGGAACACTTGTGGGACCTGGGAAAAAATAATCGAGAGGAGACGAACGGGAGAATACGGGCTACCAATGGGTAGCTTGTACGGTTGGCCGGCCCAACAGGCGTGTAGGTGTAGGTTTATTTTACCTACGCCTTCCATCCAATTCACCTTGTCGGTTAGACCATTTTTGGCCTGGAAAAGTTTCAACTCGTCAACGTAAAAACATCGTTTCCGTTCTTTTTCTGACGAACTTTCCTCTCTCTCTCTCTCTCTCTCTAACTGCATTGGCTTTACTCCGTATCCTGCGAGGGTGTAGCAAAGCTCTTCATGGGTGTGGACTGACAATCAGCGTCTGAAAATATGACTATCGGCGGTCACGAGGACCACAAAGCAAAACTAGTAAGGAGCAGAGTTAGCTGAAATTTGTCCAAGGGTGGTAGACGAGCATTCCGAAGAAAAATAAGTCTCAAGAAAGGCGCATACGATTTTCCATATGTAGAGAGCTACAGAGATCGTGCGGGGAAATGATCGCACTGCAGCTTCACGTACGTCGTCACATCAACAAGTTTGCTTCCAAGGTTCTTGGTCCTGGATAATAACGAGCTTAATGGGCCAGAAAACCGGGTATAAGCGGACAAATACCATGTTCTGTCGGTCGCGCACCGTCTACATGATTACCATGATTGTGCTGCTCAGCGCTAATTTACAGACAAGCACAGCGACAACAGTGACAATAACAACAGAAACAGCAACACAACAACGGCAGTAAGGATAAAAGCAAACATAAAAGGAACAACAACAACGACGACAATAAACAGCAGCAACAACAACAATAACAACAACAACAATATCAAATATCGTCATCGCCGATTCTCGTCGCCGGGTGGTCTTCGACACGCCGACGAGACGAAGAGAGGTAGCCGCGTTGAGTGAGGACGGTGTGACGTACTCTAAATATCACCACTACCTGCAGCACCTCGCCTTACTCCCTCTTCCGCCCTCCTTCCACCTTATTCAGCTTCTCCTCCTCCGTCGACGACGACGACCACGATGACACGACAAGCCAATAGTCCCTCGATGATGTGATGGAGACTATCCGCCGATGGTTGTCAGGATAGTGTTCTCTGCATAGATTGCTACTTACTACGGTGTTACTGTTGTTGTTTTTGTTGTTGCTGTTGCGGCCACGATGGCGGCGACACAAGCGAACACACATTGGCAGCAGCAGCAGCCGCAGCTGCTGCAGCAACAACAACATCAAACATCCATTATGATCGACAACACTTGTCAATCTGCTCGTTTGCCAACGAGATGGCCGATTCCGAGTGTAGAGTCAGTTCTTGTTGTCCTTGTCATTCGTGGTTCACGCCCGCCCAAGATACGTGCGCAGCTTCCGTCGCATATCCTTAGTAAAAACGACAACAAACTATATATATATATATATATGCTGTGTGTCAAAAAACAGCACTCAAAATGTGTAAGACACAGAGAGAGAGAGAGAGAGAGAGAGAGAGGAGGAGGATGAAGGACCCAAATACAAAAAGGTAAAGGTGGAGTAAGGCAGAAAGGCATAGAGATAGGAAAAACGGAAAAATCGTAGACGTAGTGTAAGAAATGAAATTTAGAACTATATCTGTATCTGAACGCCAATAATCTTGTTCCGCAGATGGTGGATCAGAACCAATTTGCCTTCACTATTACGGCTTTGTTCGTAAGCCGCTTGGAGTCTGTGGAGTGCATATATGCACATATACGAACGGACTAGATAGAGCTAATGTTGACCATAGCACCGGAGAAACACGTTCTTCGAAAGTAACAATAAAATTAGTATTATTTGCATTGGTTTCGAATTGCGTTTGTACCAACTCGCGTAACATGTCAGGCCCTCCAGTGGCAATAAAGTGAAAAAACGGGTACTGTGCTGTGTTTTTCCTAAAACTTAATTGCACTAGAAATTAAAGTGTGAGTAACTAGATGCAGTACGCGAAACAGCGGAAGTGATAATAATTAGCTATAGTGCAGTACATCACATCAGTTCAGCATTTGTGGATAAAAAAAAGATAAAGCAAAGTGGCCACCGCATGAGCAAACAATTAGGCAAAAACCGACACGCGTGTTCATTTCAAATTTTTGAGATGACGACCGCAGTATATCTTAGACTGATTCGTACTGTCAACGAAACCTGGATCTACAACTTCACTCCAGAACGAGAAGGTGCCACCTAGGAGTAGATGCACACGGCCTACCACCAGAGTTAAGACGCACACCTCGACCGGAAAAGCTTTTGGCTACCGTTTTCTGAAACGCAAAAGGTATTATTTTAATTGACTACCTTTCGACAGGAAGAGCGATAACAGTAAAACGAAACACCCCTAAGGCAGCTGAAAGCCTACGATGCTGAGGATAACTGTGCTTTATCACTACGACAATCTGTCTGCTCACACATCTCCTTTGACGAGGCGAAATTACGCAAACAAAAGTTCCAAAATGTCGAGCATCCCCCATATCTCCGGTCCTGACCCCGTGCAACCATTATCTGTTTAGACACATCAAGGGGTATCCCTCCAGAAAGGGGTATCGGAGCACTAATGATGTGTGATTTGCGCCGTAGAAATATTGGGTCTAAATGTTCTGAATACTTTGCTTGTAAAATAAAGGCTCTATTCGTAACAGCAAATGTCAAAAACACATTTGAGCCCGAGAGGGTTCAAATAACTGGGCTAGTGTGTACTATACCAATGGCATTAGCATCAAGCGCCACACTGCCCGCCCCGGGTGTACATAGATGCATGTTTGGGAGGAATTAAAGCATGCAAATAAACTTTCATTTTATTTTTTTAATGGTAGCACCAGTTTCCGTGGTAAATAAGCGTTCACCCAATCTACGCTGTATTCGTGCATATAGTTTAATTAACATACAAAAAGAAGGCTACTTGAGCGGAAAGCAGACGTAATGGCCCGGGCTCACAAACTGTCGTGACGCGCACCTTTTTTAGTCTGGTTCCAGCACTACTTTTTTTTAATTTCGGACTTGACCGTTTGGGTGAAAACGTTATTCTAATGCCTAATATTGTTTGATACATGCGTGCCGTTATTACGTACGCATTTACGTCATTGATTACGCATCTGCTAGACTTGCATAGGCGTGTGCTTATGTGAACATTGAGTACGTGTATATGAGCCTATTTGTTGATTCTCCTGTAAAGTTGTTAATCGCTGCTTGCCAAAGGGGAATCGATCGAATGTAGTAACGTTTTATTTTATTTCTTAATTATTATGCATTATTTGATCAATTCCTTCGTTGGTGAGTAACGATTAAGAGCTTTACAGGAGAATGAACAACTTCACATTGTTCACATAAACACACATTCATATAAGATTGGTACTGGTCATGACAGGTCTACAATGCATCTCTATAATAGGTGCGTAAGCACCAATAGTAATGTAAGTGCGTTACTAATAACAATTTAAATGTAACCAGCAATAATAGGTATTCAAATAATACGCTGACCCGAACGGTACAATCAGACTTTAAATAAAAGTAATGCTGCAACCAAATTTAAGATGCGCGTCATGATAGTTCGCAAGCTAGAGCCATTACGTCTGCTCGCGGCCCAAGTAGTTTCTTCCGGCGACTTTATATATATATATATATATATGTATACACAGAAAGACGCCTCACTTTAAGCAGTAGTCGGGCCCGTAATTACAGCAATTGGTGGGCCAGCGAATCAGAAGTTTCTCTGAAAACGAGGCGATGAGAGTGGAGTATATAGGATAATGGGTTGCCGTCTCTGTCTTCGCTGACCAGTGAAGTTGTTTGAGACACTGATGACTTACGCCGTAAACGAAGCGGTGGACAGGGCAGAGAGTGTCATTGCGCATTGGCAATGATGGCCGATGTCTTGGCCCACGGTGCCAAGACAGCCATGCGATAACGTTGGACCGCATCTTTAAACTTGGGTCGTCTCCTGTGTTCGGCAAGGGCAAACGGCACTTAACTAGCCTGCCGCACCACATAAGCATCGCTTTCATCAGAGCCAAACAGCATGACTACAAGAATGAGAATTGGAAAAAGCAGACGGGAATAAAAGAACACTAGCAAAAAGACGACGCCTAGCATCTTTAGCAGGATCTTGACTGAGAACGGGCGCTCTGGCGTCCGTCGGTCTCCAATACCCTACTGGAGCCCTTCCCTTTCCCGTGTCTTACACCAGCTACGGCCTTTTTGTCGAAGATGCCCCACGCCTTCACCACTAGCGATGTCCCTGCGCCCCCGCTACTAATATTACTACGACTACAGCTACTATTACAATGACTACTGCACCGAGCCCTCACATTTCGTCGTCCATTTCTCCCGCCTCGCTTTACTCTCGATCTCGTCGCCAGGAGTTTTCTTACTGGGCTGCTGGCATTGCAATGGGCGCCGCCCTGTCTATCGGCGTTAGTCAACACATACACTGTCTACCGCAACGGTAACAAAGGTCTCCATGTCCGTTGTCCTCGGCCAGTGATGGCTGGCTTGTGGGGCTGGCGTCTGCGAGGTGGCCGTACCACAGTAACAGCACGAAACACTGCCTGAATGAGGCTAACACAGTCTTGTTGTAATGAAGGGCAGGTCGAACCAGGCGATCCGCCACGACATTGCTATCCATCCCCCTGGCCGGCGAGCGCGGAAACGCCATAGTTTATCACCATAATCATTATATATTAAAGTTTTATTTCTGTTTTTGCTCGGCCTAGTGTTTTTGCTCAGAGAGCCCGTCACTTGATATGAGTATAATCGGAGAGGAATAATACATTTCCATGTGATTTCGTTATGAACTCATTGGTTTGCGTCAAATAGTGACGCCTAAGACTGACGGAAACTATGCCATATTACAACGACTACGACGTTGTTGTTAATGTTATTCAAAGATTGCAAATATTCTACGTTAAAAAAGAATGTTATAATAACAATGATTTGAATAGCGACACATGGAAGCTGTGTCGTTTTCTAGAAAGCTGAATGGCCGTCTTCAGTTACTAGGCAGACATTTGCACAATCTTTAGGAGAATATTACGTACTTCGCCGTTAGTCGGAGATTATTCCTTTTGGTCCGGCGGGAGCTCTTTATCGGCATGCAGCTACTTTTATTGAGAATATGCAATATAATAGTTTACCAGCGAGATGGCATGAGAAAATACCAGAAAATTACACACAAGAACGTATCATATTCTTGCCAGTTGGACTTAAAGAATACCAAATTAACGACGGATGTGAAATTCATAAAATATATCCAAATAATGACAGATGTACAGACAATGAACGACATAAAGATAGATGCCTAAAGATGTAAAACACGTGAAGTATATGCAGATCATGGCGAATAGAGAGACTTGAAGAGAAGAGGATGGAGATTGTAAGAATGATCGTAATGGCCTCATTGATCAGGAGAATTATGACTATCCTAAGGATTGCTATTGTCATCAGCATCATTATCACATGGGCGACGTATGGCCACGTGCTATCGCCCGTAGCCTTCCGACCCTATCGTCTTTATCAACGTCCATCCGCAAGCGTCGCCTCCGCACAATAGCGCGTTGTACGTACCAATGTACGAATGTATATATATATCGTCATAAAGACAAACATGCATCTAGGCATCGGCGCCGCCCGCAGTTTGCGCGTCGTTTGAGAGATGCTACCGACGAATTGGCAGTGACGTTGTATTGAAGCAACTCGAAGCACGTCTTTCGCTTCAGAGCGGTAGTCATTGAGTTGTTGTTGTTGCTGTCGTCGTCGTCGTCGTCGCTGTTGTTGCTGTCGCTGTTGTTGTAGTTGTTGTCGCTGTTGTTGTTGTTGTTGTTGTCGCTGTTGTTGTTGCTTCCGCGTTTGCTGTTGATTTTGCGTTGTTCGCTATTACCCGATTGCCGGCTGTACCTAGAGAAGGACGAGACATTGTCAAAGCAGTGCATCTTGCTTATCTTGCCACGGCCACCTCCGCCTCGACTGAGGGTTGCGACCGGACCGCTGTGCAGGAGCAAGGAGGGCGTTAATAAAATCGTCTTCTACGATGCCTTGGATATGTGAACAACTGCCGACGATCGTTGCCATTGAGCCGCTTAGTGTTGTTGTTCTATTCGCTGCGGTTGTTGTTGTTGTGTTGTTGTTGCTGCGACTACTGTTGTTGTTGCTTCCGCTGCGTTGTTGTTGCTGCCAGTTGTTGTTGTTGTTGCTGTTGTCCGCGCACCAACGGTGATGATCATTGCTCGTGTGTACTTCACTTTTCCACTTCGAATGTTCACCGAACGACGACGACGACGACGACGACTGCGACGACAGACATACGCTCACGTACATACGCATACAATCGACGATAACAGCAACAACAACAACAACAACATCGTAGACTCCTACTACAAGAGACATATATAAACCTCCCTTCGGGTCGTTTGGCTCTCTTTAGATGGGCCTACTCGATGGTGACTCGCCAGCATGGTGTTAGTCGTAGTAGAAGCATAAGCAATAGCAATTGAAGGGTCGTCGCAGTATCCCGTCACTAGTGTCATTGTCGTCGTCGTCGTCGTCGTCGCCATCGTCGACCACGACGGAGATGTAGCTGCTGCCAAATGGCTGCCGCTGCATAGAAACGCGCCGAACCTTCTCCTAGTGATTGTACACAATAGTACAACAACTGAGAGCCAAATCGTTATTGGGTCAATAAAACGACGAAGAAAAAGAAGAAGGAACCGCAAGAAGAAAAAGAAAAATATAGCAGCCACAGAAGCATCAGAAGCCCGAAAAGGAGGACAACTATTTGCCTACCTCTTGTCGTGTCGATGGATAGGTGAAAGCAGAGGTCCAAATCAACTTTGTATGGTCGGTGGCGGGCCCGTAAAGGCCTACAAGGTCCTGTCACGGTCCCGTGGGTCGACAGTGCTACGGACAACGCCGGGTCGTCGAGGCGAGGGTGCGACGGAACAGTGTCGCGCGCTACTGTGGGCCGGCGACAATGCATACGCACAATCTACGCATTATTGACTTCTGTGCCTTCAAAGATCGTCATCGGCCACTCAACGTCGGAGAAGCTGGACCCCCCCCCCCTGGCCAACGGAGGCTAGCTACACCGCCGCGCAGCTCGATCAACTCCAAATCTCGGAAAGCTGCATACGTTCCAATGCTCCTTTTGCTACCGTTGTTAATGTTTTTCTGTTATTTTTTCCTGATATGACATATGGGTTCTCAACTGACTTTTCATATATATATATATTTTTGTTTTTTTTGTTTTTTTTTATAAACAAGTATATATATATATATATACTTGTTAAACTCACCTATATGTATAGCGTATAGTTAAAATGTAGTGTTTTATGCATCCAAACCCTCTGAATAAACGTAGGCAAATGGTAAATAAATGTTTTCATAAAAAGTTTTTACAGCATTTTACTTTTCGCAAATGCTTTAACCCGAAAGTACACATTGTAAGCAACATCACTCTGCAAGGGTATGTTTCGCACCGGAGTCGAACGCGCAACTTCTCTCGATGTCACGGGTCCTCAACAAATTCTTGTCAACAAATCATCTTGATATCATTTATTGATTATCTGAGACAGTAAGAAAGCAATTGTAACGAACAAATTCAAAATTAAAATTAAAACAAAATTATTTGCCCGTTTTTGCCACTTCCTCTTTGACCTTGTTAATAACCCTATAAACCAAAACATACGTTTCAAGTACGTATATTGTTCGTAATAAACGGCTTAAGTTTATTAATTTCGAATAGAATTACCATACAGGAAGGCCTACTGAAAAGACATATTGAACAAACAAATGCAATGATTTAACGCATAAAACTGTGTCATAAATAAATATATAATTATTTAGTTCGCTCAAACTAAGCAACTTGTTGAATCTTGAATAAAATAGCTTAATTACTTACAGTTCAACTAAAACAGGTTGTTAATCATCCATGGACAGGCAAAAGCATAACCCTCTAAAAATATGCTCGTTTGAAGTTTAAGAGAGACATTTGGCGTGTCGGCATGCTGCGATACGCATAGAATCACATTTGCGTACACACAGAGTGGCACATAAGCGTTACAAGTTGTTAAAATAATTAGAAGAGGTGTATAGCTCAAAATTCGATTGTCTTCCTGACGTCCATAGTGCTGCAGTGCATTTTTAAAAGCACACGGCTAGCTTCTTCACACGGCTATGTCACAACACAAGAATCATACTGCCAATACCCATTCCTTCTGTAGAGATTTGTGAACTGCTGTTATGATGCTGTTGTTATTGTTGCTGCTTATATGAATGCTGTCGGTCCTATATTATTGTGGCTGCTGTTGTCGATATTATTATTATTATTATTATTATTATTGTTGTCGTCGTTGTTCTTACGATTGTCTTGGTGTTGTGGTTGTTGATATTTGCATCGTTGTTGTTGTTGTCGTTGTTGTTGTTGTTGTTGTCGTTTTGCTTTAATCTTGCCATTGAGTCGTGCCGTACGGATGGATGTGCGCCACGATGAGGCGTAGGAACAGTTCGGCAGCAAAGCGCCGAATTGTGTGAGGCGAATGGAAGAAGGTTGGCTGCTGCTGCTGCTGGGCAAAGGAACGTTCGCTCACATGCCGCACCCACAAGCTCTGCCCTCATGTGAGCAGCTCTTGCACTTATCGGAGCAGGACACACCCGGCAAGCTGAATAAGGCGCCACTATGGCAGTAGCGGCCACAGCAGCAGCAACAGCAGCAACAACAACAACAACAACAACGAAACGACGACAATGACACCGTTGCCCTCGGTTGTTGCTGTTGGTGGTGATGTTGTTGTTGTTGATGCTGCTGCTTTTGTTGTTGTTGTTGTTGCTGTTGCCGCTGCCGCCATCATCGTCATCATCATCATCATCGCTAACCCGATTATGTTAAGATTAAAGAACGAAGAACCGAGGTAAGAGGAGAGAAAAGGACAAATTGGCTGTATGCTAGGTCCGTTGTCGGTCCCACGTTCGTGTGTCTGCTCCATAGACCGCAACAACAGCGACAACAATCGCTCCTTGACTCAGCGTACGGCGCGACGCTGTTGCATCTGTAGCCCCGACACTGTGCTTCGGTCGCTGAGGTCGCCATTTTTGCCCCTGCCCCCCCCCCCCCACCTTCCACCCAGGATTACCCCCCAAAACTTTCATTGGCTGGAGTCGATGCAGCAGCAGCAGTAAGATAAGCGGGGGTAATGCGGTAGAGCAGAGACGTGGCTGGTTAGTAGTCAGGATAACGCAGCAAAATATGTCTCGCCGACGTGAATACGCGGTCTCATGCTCATGTTGTTGTAACCGTTGCTCCAGGCTACCGCCTCTTTCTCGGGGGTTGTGTCCCTTCCACCATCATGGTGCCAGCAGCCAAGATGGTGGTAAACAACGAGCACGAGGCAAAGGCAGCTCTTCCTTTATGTTGGCACTGGCTTAGATTTTGCCGCGAAAGTCCTGGCTTTTCCTCCGCCTTTCGTTTCTTTCTTTTTCGCTGTCTTCTTTCCATACTACGCATTCGTTTTCCTTCTCATTGGTAGTGAACTACTTTTTCCTCTGATTTTTCTTGCGTGTGCAAGAATTGGCTTCGTGCATGTCCGTTTTCGCTCCGTCAAAACTAACAATAGTGATCTGTCTCGAAACATCTGGAGGCGCGAATAACAAACCATCCATAATTACATAACGACACAGTAAGAGAATAGCTCCTTAGTACGGTACAACTCATCATGGTGACAGTAAAAACAAGTGCAAATATATATATATATATATATAATTGTAAGTAAAGATTAGTGGTTTAAGGTGTAGCGACACCATACGTGTATTGTTGACGATAAAAAGTGGAAACAATTGTTACCGCTAGTGTATATTGCAGACAGATGTATGTTGAATGATTGTGTTTTATTATATCACATTTCGTCAATGTTACACTTACATGACACCTGTTCATTAGGTCCCGAATATTGCGTTTGTTTTCGTTAATCGTGTTGTCGTCAACATATGCATATCTGGAAAATCACCGAGCCAACAACGAAATAGCTGGCGCTGACCGACAATTCTCGTGATGATATGCGGTGCAAATAGGACCGCAAAATAAAGTAAATAAATATATTATCTACTTCGTTCAAGCTAAGTAACTTGTTGAATATTGCATAAAAATAGCTTAATCACTTATTTTTAGGTTATTGAATCAACTGGAGTGCAGTTGATTTGATTTTGTGGCATTGTGACTTAAAGAGTAGTGTTCCACTTAAAGTTCTTCACAGATATACGTGTCTAAGCTAAAAACAAATACGCGTAAGCCATTCACGATATACAATTGAAGAATGTACGGAGAATGATCTAGGATTAAAAACTCGCTGAGATATGTACACCGTTAAATGTACAGATGTGTACATTTAACGGTGAGCGTATGTCAAAACGGAAATGCAAAAAACATGTTCAAATTCTGTATAAAGTAAGGTGAATACAATTTTCGAAATATTAAAAGAAGTTGCAATATCTAATCAGCTGAATTTATTGCCTAAAATGAGCACCGCCGCCGTTGCAAGCTAAATAACATCATGTACGAGGTGTGTTCAAAACGTATCGCGACTTTTGAATTTTCGCGGGTTACGTATATTCGAATTTCGATTTTTTGTGGCGTTATGTTGGTACTCATGTCTCTCACTTATGCCGACAAGCTCGGCCATTTTGAATGTTCACTTTATTGTTGACAGCTGCTTTGCTTGCACGTGTTTTAGATCGTCTTCGATTTTTACCTATTCAAAAAATGGATCAAAGAACCTGTATCAAATTTTGTGTGAAAAACGAAATTAAGTGCGCGGATGCATTCCGAATGTTGACTGTGGCATACGGAGAAGCTACCTTGGACCGAAGCAACGTTTATCGGTGGTACAAAATGTTCTCAGAAGGCCGAGAAGATGTGAACGACGAAGAGCGTGCCGGACGCCCGAGCACTTCAACAACAGACGAAAAAATTAATGAAGTGGAGAAAATGGTATTGGCCAATCGTCGAATCACCGTTAGAGAAGTTGCTGAGGACCTAAACATATCGATTGGCTCGTGCCATTCGATTTTTATCAATGATTTAGGCATGAGACGGGTCGCCGCGAAATTCGTACCAAAATTGCTCAATTGCGACCAAAAACAGCATCGCATGAACATTGCTAATGAGATGTTGGACTCTGTCCGCGACGACCCAAATTTGCTCCAGAGGGTCATAACTGGTGACGAATCGTGGGTTTATGGTTATGACGTGGAAACCAAAGCTCAATCATCTCAATGGAAGCTGCCGCACGAACCAAGACCGAAAAAAGCGCGCCAAGTTCGGTCGAATGTGAAAGTTTTGCTGAGTTTTCTTCGATTGCAGGGGCGTGGTGCATCATGAGTTCTTGCCACAGGGTAGAACGGTCAATAAGGAATATTACCTGCAAGTTATGCGCAATTTGCGCGAAGCAATCCGCCAGAAACGCCCGGATTTGTGGAAGAACAAAAATTGGCTTTTGCACCACGGTAACGCCCCTGCTCACACATCGTTGCTTGTGCGCGAGTTTTTGGCCAAAAACAACACACTAATGATGCCGCAGCCACCGTATTCCCCAGATCTGGCCCCCTGTGACTTTTTCTTGTTCCCTAAACTGAAGAGGCCCATGAAAGGACGACGTTACGCTACGCTTGACGAGATAAAGACGGCATCGAAGGAAGAGCTGAACAAGATAAAAAAAATGGTTTTTTGAAGTGCTTCGAAGATTGGAAAAACCGTTGGCACAAGTGTATAATATCTCATGGGGATTACTTTGAAGGGGACAAAATAGATATTCATGAATAAATGAATAATTTTGAAAAAACACAAAAGTCGCGATACGTTTTGAACACACTATGTATATATATATATATATATATATATATATATATATATTTTTTTAGATATACATGCTTTTTATTAATCAATTTATATTACAATCCTGTGTAAGTGAACGTGTTAACTTTCAGCCTATAACAGCCCTGGTGTGCACCATTCGGCAAGCGATCCCAAAATTGAGATAGCGTTGCCCCTCTGGACGTCAATGGAAAGTCTTTGGCGCAATATATATATATATATATATATATATATATATACGCACGCGCGTTTAACATACAAGATGTTTCAGTTATTATTTCATTTATTACCTGGCATCTTTAAATTACTTTAATCATACATCTTCTGCTGATTGACTTCTGAGCCGTCTGAACTACGTTTTCTTGATCTCAGTAAGGAGTGTAAAAACGGCCAAATTTGTTGGCACTTTTAAGCAACTCCTTCACGGAAGCGATTGCTTGATTAAGACAGCCATAGCAACGCTTGTGCGAGTCACTAGCGTCATTATATACGTCTTCACATTTTATAGTCATTTTGAATTTTGCTGTATATTCGCACAATCACTCTTGCTGGTACCAAGCGTCTCTCGGAACTTGATGCGCTGTCCGAGTTTGTCTATGCAGCGAAAGTGTTCGAACCGTTATTCAGATAGGCCTCAGTGGTCGTTTTCAGACAGCAATACGCTTCGAAAACAGCAAGGCTTTAGGTATTCGAAGGAAAATTCGAGTCTGACGACCGCTTAGTGACGTATGCTCTATTGAAGAAACCATTGCTCTCATGCCGGTGGTCTTCCCTGGAAGCCATGCAAACCGAGTGAATGCAGAAGTGGCCGAAACTAGTACTAATATTCAATTATGAAACGCAATAATGTATATATATATATATATATATATATATAAACACCCTGTTGTGTTGAGCAAACTCGATATCGTGCACGCCTCTGCAGCATGGACAGCAAGTCCGCAGAGTTGGCCACAAACTAACTGAGGTTCTCTTGCAGAATTGGCCACAAACTGAGTGGGGAAGGAAAGTGACCCTCAGCGGTGTGTGGCGTCTGCCTTTGTGCGTTCGCGTATTCACCTCTCTACGAGAATAATTGATGTATGGCCGTGTTCTGCGTAGCGATTGTGGTCGTAGTCGGTGTTGCGTCGTCCACAACTGATCGGTCCTTCGCGTCCTGACTCCTGCACAGGCCTATCGGATGAAGGTTAGGTAGGAGAAGGTAATCCAGCCCAGAGGTGTCCAGGACGCAGGAATATGCGAGCTGATGCGACGGATAAGGAGCCATGGATAGATCTGAATGCTGTCAGTGATCCTGCGTGGTCCTGAGGTCCTGAAGCTGCCAACCCGGCGGTCAGTTGTCTTGCTGTGCAGCGGTCAATCCTGATCAGAGATGAGGCTGGCCAGCGCCAATGTTCCATCGCCCGTCTCCTTGTAGCAGGAAGGAAGGAAGAGATGCCGACAGTCGAATGGACACACAGCAAACGAAATACCCACGAAGACGCTAACAATATATATATATATATATAGAGAGAGAGAGCGTGGGCTAGAGAAAAGCGCGTATAGGTAGATGCAAAGCGTGTTTTTGCCGTTTGATATAGGTGAGGTGTCCCGTTGTAAAAGTTGACGGCTGGCTGCTACATGTGAGGATCGGGTGTCGGTGTTAGAGGGCCATCGAGGAGGTGATGGCGGCCAGTAAGAATGGAGAGCGCTGGTGGTTCTGTTGTTGAGAGCCCGTCTGTGCGTGGTTTCTTGTCAATCTGTCTCTCTTTATCCGCTCTCTCTCTCTCTCTCTCTCTCTCGTTTTGTATATATGTGTATGTAGATGTCTTTTTCCCCCTCTCTCCCTTTCACTTGCCCATTCCTCCTGGGTGGGGTTTCATGTTCATAAGGGAAGAGCAGTCGTCCTAGTCGCCTCGGAGTGCACACACTGCCGCATACATTCGCAGACATTCATATGAGCGAGATGGGGGAAATTGTAGGGCCGCGTTTGCGTGCCATTATTGTTGTGGTTGTTGTTGCGGCTGTTGTTGTAGTTGTTCCTAGAGGCGACGATGTTTGCTGACCGTTGAGTAGCTAGCTGTTCGAGATGACAGGCAGGCGGCTGGATGGGAGACAATCGCGCAAGGTGGACAGCCGCTGTAACAGCGGTCACAGAAACAACACCACCACTACCGCCGCTATTCACATATTTAGATATGTACAAAAATCTCTTCCTCCCCCCGCCTCCCGACACTAAACGAATACCGAGCACCTCACAAGGAGGCACATATCGATACAACCTACCGACTGAAGAGTCTGTCGTTGAGCAACACCTAACATCGGCAGGTCGAAGTATCAATCCCACGAAAGCATAGACAAAAATCAGAGATGCAGGGAGCAAGAAAGAGAGAACGAGAGAGATCCGCAATATAGATGCTGATGATAAAGTAAGTGACGAGGAGAAAAGTGGCAAAGTCAAGAAACGAGCACAAATAAAATAAGGGCAATGTACATGCGTATATGATATAGGTGTGTTTATCTGTCGCTAATAGAGACATGTGAGATGTGGGGCACGTAGCGTACAACACGACATAAGAAATAAGCGTCATTATACTGTGGTTGTTCGTGTTGCTGTTGTTGTTGTTGTTTTCATTGTCGTTGTTGTTCTCATTGTCGTTGTTGTTCTCATTGTCGTTGTTGTTGTTGTTGTTGTTGTTGCTGCTATGGAAGCACTTCAGCAAGAGGCGCCACGCGATCAGGGCTGGTGTCGGGTGGAAATGTGGCAAGTGTTGGTTGCTGGAATATGCTGTTTGCCTCTCGTGTATTGCCTCTACGCTCTACTTAGGAAATGAAGCAGTAGCCGAAAACGAAGAACATGAGTGACCGCGTTCAGAACAGGCGTAGACGATGCCTGAGTGGTCAAGGTGCTTGTGGAGATTGCTGCCCCTTAACACCCGTGCGACTGTCCTCGGCCACCCGCGAAGCTCGTGCGGTTGGGTGGTTGACCGGCCGGTTAGAGAGAGCAGCGGGAGCAGCATGGGCGGCAGCAATGCTGATACGTACCACGCCAGAAGACGATGGCAGACGATGCACAAGACGCCGACTTGCGCAAAGCGAACGGAACCAAGAAGCAATAGACAATGCAAATATGTTCATATCGCAGGGCCAGACTTGTACGGCTCTCGCACCCGCCGCAAGGGTAGGGGCGCCTGTGGCCCCGCATGACATGTGATTCTCATCTGCATACGTATTGCCTCGTGTCCGCCTCACCGACGCCTACTCATTGCTGCTGCTGCTGCTGCTTCTGCTGTATTGTGGGAAAGTGCCAAGCGGCCGACTCGTGTTGGCGAGAGGAACGCTGGTGGGGTCGGACGGGGGCAGCTGTCGAGGACACGTTGGAGTCCGGTCGAATTTCTCTTGCTGCTGCTGCTGCTACTGCTGCTCGCGTTGATACGGCCACGGTCGCCACGGTGGTGGCGTTTCTTCTTCTTCTTCATCATCTTGATCATCATCAGTGGCATTATGATCATCATCATCATCATCCACGTCTTCGTTGCGTTGGTTTCTCTTTAGCTCGCGGGTTCTTGCCGTCTGTGTCTCCTCTTCATTTCGTTGTTCCTTCGAGATGGGCAATGGCCGTCTTCAACTCTCCCCCTTTGTCGTCCCTTGTCACTATAGGCAAAGCCGTGCGGGTCCGCTAACGCGCCGCTTTGCGGATAGTGACCGCGGCCGGGCATCATCTCACCGTTCAGGGAACAAACGCTCCGTCCGTTCAACGACACCCAAGATTTCCTCCCGGCCCCGACCGCACATACTTAGCTCTGGTCGTCCGTAGTCCCACCGCGGATCGGTGTCACCCTGTAGTCCTCCTGGTTATGTCTTGGGCTAGCCCCTCGCACATACAAGTAGTACTCATCTACATACATACAAACATACGTACATGCAACCCCACGAACCTGTCCATCTACCGCTACTGTCTGTCTGCGTTGAGCCGAGCGGATACTAGTAGTGCTCAAGCAAGTAAACGGACAGCAAAAATTGTCGTCATCGTCGTTGTGGTTTACCTAATACCCAGCTACCTAGTTTCAGTAGAGATTTGGACGAACGGTTTTGTATCATGCGATGTGCTGACGCTGGTCAGCCGGCGGGACAGTTGGCCACGAATGTGTGGGCACGATCGGGAAAAGTTACGGCGCCTAGACCATCATCGTGGACGACTAACTGCCAGAACTTCAATGAAGTGCTTGTTCCTGGCTCTTTTACTCTTTCTCTCAATATATATATATATATATATATATATATAAATATATTCATAGAAAGCAGATCAGGTGGGAATGCGCGACGGAAACAATACTTGCAAGGAAATTCCTGTCTTCTAGCTAAAGGCTCGAGAGACTCGTTCACAAGCGACACGTTTCGGCTCACTCGAAAAGGACAAGCTTTGTGAGGCCAATATGATCTCCGATTGTATAACTATGTATACGTGACGAATCAGTGTAGAGGAGATCTGGTGTTCTGATTCATAAGCCGTAGGTTTGATTCTAATTCGACACATATTGATTATATGCCGAAAACTTGGTTCGAATGTAATCTAATACCTAAAAATGCATATATATATATATATATATACACATATATACATGCACTCGTACATGTTTTTGCGTGCACCACATCCATTCTTATCAACTTCACAGTTCTTTGAGTAAGTAAAAATCACTTAAAAAGTATTTTAAGGGTTCGTTGTAAATGGTTCCTAGGAAGGTGCAGTCGATAGGGAATATACAAAAAGGTGCCGACTGAAAAGTTGAGATAGTATACAAGCAAAGTTGACCTCTAATGTATCGGGTTAGCATTTAAAAACTACGTGCCTGGTAACTACATACCTGTGCACATATGTGATTTTTAAATATTGTTTAATGACTGAAACTGATTATGTTGTATTATAATATAGTGCATATGATATAACTTTTATTTAGCATAATATAAAATTTGCATTGTCCCGTATCTATCGACTTGGTGCCAGACTGCATTTTTTGGTTTGTTTAAGTGAGCTACTAGCCAATTATTTGCTTTAAATTTTTCTCATATAGAGAAGCTTTACTTGTTTGTTGCTTATTATTATTTCAACTGTTGCTGTTTTCTGATGTTTGCTTGGTTCATGTTTTCTTGGGTAATTTATTTTAGCATAACGCACATTACCGTTCTCCGTTTATACGACAATTATCTAACCTGTTCCCTTGAAACTAAATCCATAGGCTAAATAATGCCGAATTGGGTAACAAACATTCCACTGATAGTCTAGTACAACTGCTACTGTTTTTTAATTGTGTTTGTACATTTTTGTCTCTCTTAGGCCGAAAGTGCTTTTACATACATATGCAATATTCCATAGTGATAGAAGGACTCGGCCTGAACGATGTTGGGGTAATCTCCACCGGACCTTTTTTCTCCAAAAGGGGCGTTTCTAGCCGAGCGTACACGCAGAACTATTTCTAGGTAATTACTTCGGCGCACACTACTCGTCTTCGACTCCGATTTAAATTCCGCAGCAAAACGGATTCAAGTGTGCCCGCCAAACCTGTTGACCTGTTCAAAACGTAAAACGTTCAACCAGAGAGAGATGGAGGCGCACACTCTTAGTGTCCCTTGAAGACAACGGGATACAGCAGAGCACGCACAAAGCCTCAACGGTAAATGCGGTAGCCCGTTTCTCCCACGCTGAAACAGACGCAAGCGTCGCTCAACCAGCCGAGGCGGATCGGTGGGAATTGCCCGCTAGGAGATGTCCTTCGGCACAGCACGTGCACCATATATATATATATATCTATATATATATATATGCATACATACATATACGCACGTGTGATGGTAGCAGTGCTCGTTGAAGCGCTACTCTCCAAGCGTAGTTGGGACGTGATTTGTTAGCGTCACGGTAGCCGCAGCCGCAGCAACAGCAGCAGCGGCGGCAATGACGGCAGGGACAGCTTGTGGCTGGCGGCATAAATGTTGTTAGATGGCGGGAGCGGTTCGAGTCCGATAACGCGACGCTAACCGGCGCCCGATCTGGGCGCGCGCTGCCGCCCAGCTACCGAGCTACCGTCGGCGGACTAATCGGCCATAACGGGTAGGTAGCACCGCCACATTCACTCAGATCCGTCTCCGTCCCCCCTCTCCTTTCCCGTCCGACAAACACCCCACAAACAGCTGACTGGTCAAGCGTGGCGCGCGATCAAGCAGCGGCAGTGGCGGCGGCGGCGGCGGCCGACAATCGATCGATAATGGCTTTCCATGAACCTCATCACCACCACGACCACGACCAACAGCTAGCAATTGATCTATCTGAATATGTGTCTATCTACTTGTTTAGCTAAAGTTGATGATCAGCTTCGGGAGTTCATCGATTCATCGGGCGACAAACTTACTCGACGTCAATGTGACGTCGACAATGACCGTAGCAAGTATACAGCAAGTAGCGTCTTTACGATGACGACGATGACGGCATTCGCTGGCGATGGCCGCCGCCTTCACCAGCGCCACGCCGAAGGCCCTTGAAGGCTGCCGAAGAGGTCCGCAGGCCAGGCCCAAGGACCCGGCACACCTGTGCCGAAGTAACGGATGATTACGCCTGATCTATTCGATGCTGGATGCCTCGGGCCCGAGGCTTCGTGGTTAATTGCCGGTGGCGCTCCCGGCCCACAGCACCGCACTCTCTTGAGCACAGCTAAGACAGCGTCGTTAACGCCTGTGCTACGAATGTTGACTGTTTGGGGAGAAACGACGCACACAGAGCCCGACGGTCTCCTGCTGGCACATGGGCTGGGACAATCGAGTGTTGTTTCGCTGCGTACGCTGATTATGTTCTTGCTTCGCTTTGTCCTCTGTGTTTGTGTGCGTGTTTTTTCGGCGGGCTTTCTATACCCTCTACTTCGGTCTTCTCTCAACATGCAGGTTAGCTGTACTGAGCGAACCGGACACCTAACGGTAAATGACTGCGCTTCCCATTGCTACAATTCTTCTACGACTACTGGCTAATCGTGCGTATTAAGCTAGCTGTTTACACAAAATGGCTAAATGTTTCCCCCACAGTCTTTGATATGTCAATGACGACGGTTGGTATCCGTCTTTCTAGCAGCTAACGACGAACGCCATCAAAGTAACGCAACAACTTGGCATTGGACCTAGACACATATATAAATATATATATATATATATATATATATATATAGGTATAGACATATATATATATATATATATATATATATATATATATATAGGGGTGAGAACCCGTGACTACACGTTCACGCGGAGACAATTGTTCACTCCAAAGTGCTAACATAAAAAAAGTTAAATAAATAAATGTTTTATGTTATAAAGTTGTATATATATATTCCATTTTCCAAATATGTTAATATGAAATCTCAATATATATAGAAAATATTGTCATGATTTATTAATCAATTACAATACGTTTGCACACTTGACAGTGCTCGCCTAATATATATATATATATATATATATATATATATATATGGTGAGTTTACTATTATTACGGACAATTTTTTGCGCAAAGCTCGCCATCTAGCAGCCAACGACGGAAAGATCTGGCAACAGGTCTTGACGCACAATGGACCGTGTTCTGCTTACCGGTAGTAATTGTACCGTGTACGCTTGAACGCAATTAATGAGTTGCGTTAAATATTAATGCAAAATTTTGCCAACAATGCGGAACACGGATTACTCTTAATATAACCCCTCGCTTTACACGCCTGATTTAATAGCTGCAGATTCCTTTCGAATCCTAAAATTATATTATTATTGATACGGTTTGTTCAAGGAAATGATTAGTCTGTTAATATCAAGTTTCCATGGAATTGGCGAGTTACTCTCCATGGAAACATATGGTTTAACGTTTGATTTGTCGCTACAAACTTTAGAAGAATATTCTTCTCACGACGTGTGGATGTTATTGAACATCTTTAACATCAGATCGGTATGATTTTTCTCAATATTTGCAAGAGTATCACAGTCGATGTTCCGCAGATTTTCCAATATGTTAAGAATCTGAACGTCATCACATAGGATTTCACACTTGTATGCAATATTTCGTCGGTATTTGCTGCATGACTTTTCTAGAAGCCGCTAATCTTTCTTCACACATGGATTCCACACTAGGGCTGCATATGTAATGATAGGCAGTATGTAAACCTTAAATAGTTTTGAATATATATGTAGATCCCTAAGTATGAATAAGCATGTAATCCAGTTCGCTCTCTGTGTTGCTTTTTAAGTGCTCGGTGTACTTCATGTTAACAGATGTCATTACACAAGGTCTCTGATCTGTTTTTTTCGAAGCAAGAGGATGGCCACCGATGGTGTTAACTAACACAGTTCTACAACAAAATGTCCAGCAAGCCATGCAAAGTATGTTGCGGCATTACCGATCAGGGGAGAGGTGTACTTGAAGAAATAAGATTACAACTTCCAAAACAAAATTGGTAATAAAATAGTCCCTAAGTCTTCTGAAAGTCCGTGTTTAGCGCAATAACAATTGTTTAAATTACTAAACGTGAAGTCTCAACATGGAGACAGCATAGGATCTTAAATTTTACACTCCTATCAAGCCGACTATTTCCCTTCCGCTGTCCAACGGTGGAAGCCTTTCTGACGGACCATGATCACTCCTTGTGATGCTTCGGTAAAGTACGGTAGTTTTTTTGTGGCCACCCGTTTTGAAGCCTTGCAGCCACGGCTCTATGAGTGTATTTTTAGTTGAACATTTGATTCTGGAACGAACTGTACGGACACTTTGCTTTTAAGCTGCTACTACCAAAACGTTTGTTCACGTTCTTTCATTTCTCAATTATTTAAAATGCACCCTGTTTGGGTATGTAAATACGCACATGATATATATAAAAAACATGGTAAACATGAATTATGAGCATTCTCGCTGAAGCTGTGAAAGCGACACGGATTCCGTACAATCAGGTAGGTGGTATAGGGGACATGGACCGACACAACGACGGCATTTGCAGTCCTTCTTGGGTTCATGAAACCCAGCAGCCCGGCATAGTAGATGATGAAATCGGTGAACACTGTAGCGAGTAGTGAGGTGACGACATGGCCGGAGAGATAAAACTCTCTGGGAACAAAAGACACTTTTTGAGAATACTCATGCCGAAACGTTTCTAGGGCGACTGTCTGCGGTAAATTAAAGCAGTCTACGAGTTCATCAATAAATTATATTGAACCTGCGGGCATGTATACTAATCTGTTGCGCGAATTTGACGGAAGGCCAAGTACTCGCTTCAAGAAAGCTGGCTTCACCCTATCCAACTGCCAAATCTGCGAAATCCTAAGATGTTTCCATGTCACTTGAATACCGTAACGGATGCCACTTTGAGCGTGGATAACGTCATGGCCGTCTGAACGGACAACTGTGTTGGGTTTCTGATACCCGCTGCCGTGATAAGCGCTTTTCTACAACGCTCAGTTACACGTTGTGAAAAAGTTGTACCACGAGATGAGAAAATTACCCCAAGATAGCAAAAGGTCTCTACAAACTGCACTTGTTCACCGTGAAATCGCAGTTTATCTGCGCCGGCTCCTTGCCCGCCATGCCGAAACTTAACAGCCTTGGTTTTTGATACGTTTACTAAGAGGCCATTCTGCGAAAAATATTCATCAAGTGTGCAAAGAGCAGCCTGCAGGTCCGTACGGATTCTGCTGAATATGACCAGATCATCTGCGTAGAGCAGGGCCATGACCGTGGAGTGCCGCTCTTTCATGATGCGTGGTAGATCACTGAGTAACGTTATGAATAACAATGGGCTAAGATTGTCGCCTTGCGGATACCCAGCCGTTTGATCAAACATGTTATGCTCGAACACACCGTCATTAAGGATAATTTGGTTAGCCCTCAGAAGTGCGCAGAGCAGAGTAGCATTCGTGGCCCAACTCCAGCCTGTTTTAACTTCTTTAAGACAATGTCACAAGGTGCGATGTCGAAAGCAGATTTTAAATCAAGAAAAACCGCGAACAAAGGGAGTTTTTTCCGGTTTAATGAGATTGTGATCTGCTCAAGAAGTACGTCGTGTTCTATCGTTTGCAGAGTTTCTTAGCTAACCAGCATATATGGAGTACCACTTAAGTGGCGCTGTAAACGAATACAATGACAATTTAACAAATAACTGCGATAAAGCTGATGTTCTTAAAGACTTTTTCGGCGACATAGAATCCCAAACTGTAGAGCCCGGTGGCGTGGTGGCATGCGTCTGCGCCTTGCGACCGGAGGAGACACATAGGTGCGCGGGTTCGAGCCCCACCGTTGCACATTTGTATTTATGGGGGTCCGTCTATGAAGCAATGCGAAAAGCAATCCCATAGACGTTAAATCTTGGCTGAGAGTCAGCCCCGAAACGAGAAACCCAAACTACATATAACCATACTTAAATCGAGCCATCTCGCCTACCTTTGGTCGTATCAGAAGTAGAAATTAGAATTGTATTAGAAATGAAAAAAATACAGTTTAAAGTGAAATGTTGGTCATCCAGTATTTAACAAAAATTTGCACACATCTCAGCCGAGCCTCTTAATATCTTATGCACCAGATCATATGAAGACGGCCTGTGTTTGATAAGATAGATAATTGGGCCAATGTAGATAACTATAGGGCGGATTGCTCAATCGTCAACTGCCCGTATAATAAAAGTAATTAACCTTAGACATGCAAGACATCATCCCTTACAGTATTAGCCACAGGCAGTATGCTCATGATTTTGAGAAAAGCGCCAAGATTGATAATTGGCAGTTAATCAAGCTTTTAAGTGGTGGAATAAAAACGACATGCTAAGTTCAATAACCAATAATAATAAATGCACCTCAATATACGCAAAATAACCATCCTAGGTAACCAACCAGTAGACATTATTCGCTCATATAGAAATATCGATTTCACGCTAACAACACGGCCGTACTTGTCCGCCCATAGTGACTGGTATGAAAAAAGATTTGTAACGACGTCTCTCATGATTATCGGCGGCGATCCAAGAGCGTGTCGGCGGATCTTGTTCATAACTACCCGGCCGGCCCCATAGGTTCACCTCTACCGAATCCCTAAGTTCCTTCCATGCTATCGCCTTGCTTGCATTTATGAGTAATTTGAGTTGACTGCGAGCTGATCTGTACCACTATAGCAAAGCCTCCGCTCTGGCCGAAACCTCTGCCGGTATCCTCGGCCCGATGAGCCCTTCTGGCTATTCAGGCGAAGGCACGTATCCGGTTAACTCGTACGCGTGCTTTTCAGGCCTCCTCAACGTCTGAGTTTTACCAGTGCCTTGGCTGGTGACGTTAACCGTCCTTAGCCTATGGCGGTTCATCCGTTTAGCAGGCCCTGGTCAAAAGCTGGATTTTCTTCTGCTCGGTCAGTCCCTTGCCCACAAGTAAAGGCGCTCCCTCAAGCGACCCTTACAGCACCTATTGTATAATTGTGCTCATCGAGGTCGAGCGCCATCTATAAGTTCATCAGTGCCTCTCGTCAATGCAAATATTCTAATTCGTTCGTGTTATTTTTCCGCCGCTGCAAGCATTGATAACTACCCGGCCTAAGCCAGATCGAGGGTTAGGTTTGTGACTCTTCTCGTTACCTTAGGTCATTGTTTCGTCAAAGTATTTAACATCATAAATTTACTTTTATTTTATTACTATAGCGTTAAAATGTCTTATTTTGATGCGCACGCTGATGCTAGAGAAGAGTTTAGCGCCTTGAGATTATCTCAGCTGGTCGTTAGGAAATAGTGCGTCATTCATGCTATAAAAATCGCATGTTGCCTCTGCTAGCTTAGCTCGTTGGCACAAAAAAAGTAACTTAAAAACTTGTAATTTGAAATCTATATAAATTTATATATAGTTTAAAACTGTGGAAATGTCATTATGGCTTAATTAAAGATCTGTTTATTGAGACCGTTGCGGAATTGCGCATACAGGCGTTACCGCGTTTACTGTTTTTTAAGAAGTTACAATTTTAGACCTACGTATCTTGACAACAAACCAATCTCTCGCCTTCTTGTTCGGATCATATTTCTACTCTACAGATGATTTTATTTATCCAACTAGGTACTTATATATATATATATATATATACATTGCAAATGCAAATTCAGATATACATATGCATGCGTATGTAGATGCAGAGATAGCCGTCAACATGCATCAATGTATCGTTGGAGAAAGTGGTCAAACGAGGAGCAGGTAACCGGGTTGGAGGCGGCAACGACAACGAAAACAAGAGTCCAGCCCAAAAAGAAGGATAAGGAGGCGTCGGAGGCGGTTCCTCTATGTTCCTCTCTCGAAGAGTTCGCGTGCATAGAGGCATAGAGCCGCCAATCGAAGCGCGCGGTGAACGACGCTGTTTGTGCCTCTACCACCGCCGCCGTTGCCGCAGCTCCGATTGCTGCTACTGCTGCTGTTGTTACAGTCTCTGTATCGTGAGCCTCATATCGACTGACGGTACAATACTGGTACGCGCGTACAGACGACGCGTGCCCCACCATTCGCCCAGACGAACACGGACAGACAGACAGTCGAGCACTAACGCTCAAGCAGCGGCATGAGTAGGCGTCGTTATGCGGACCCGCCGCTCAAAGTCAAACCAATCGTCGCCGGCCATAGAGCGACCACGATCGTCGTTGGCAGCGGTCAGTAAAATCAGCCAAGCAAGAACTTCATCACCATGAAAGGTAGCCACGGGGCGGCTGACACAACAACAACATCGATCACAACAACAACAACAACGACGACGAGAACCGAGGATGGTGGTGGTAATGGCTGTGCGTGTGTGTATGTGTCCACAATGAGGACGGCACGAATGATGAAATCAAACGACAGAATGCAGATGCGTGTTACGACTGGTAGTAGTAGTCGTAGTAATAATAATCGTGTCGGGCTCGGATTGTCCAGAGATATGCGAACAAGCCAACGAGCGGGCCCCAGCGGTCAGCAAGTCAACGAACGAGCAATTTCGAGACCGCAGAAATCGAAAAATCTCGCCGATGAGGGGTTGATGGCGATGGCGATGATGATGATGATGGTGGTGGAGGTGGTGATGGTGATGATGGGGATCAGGACTTTGGTGGGGGAGCAGCGGCGGCGACACAAAATCTGATGATGACCAGGGCATCGTCGACGGCGACGGCTTCGAGCGACACGCACAGATCACGAACTCGGAGGGCCAATGTGGGCGGGTACACGGGCAGACGCGCGCTCAACGAATATGGTTGCCGGCCATGGTTATCATTATCATTATATGCACCGACGGGCTAGCAGTAGCGGGTAGGAGTGTTGTCGGGTCGAAGTCGAAGTGATTGAGGTAAAAGTGGTCACTGGGTGGCTACCTGGCGGAGGGCCAGTGACCACTCGCAGATCGTAAGTAGATGTAGTTGAGTATGCCAACAGTAACGGCGATAGTGACTCCAATAACGACGACAACGATGATGACAACAACAACAGCAACAACAACAACAACAACAACAACAACAACAAGGAACTGGCCCCCCTCACCCAGGGAACATCGCGGCACCGCTGCAGGAAGAAGGTGACTGAAGTCGCGAGCAACAACAACTGCAACCGAGGTTTCGAGATCGGAGAAAGAAGAAAGAAAGGAAAAGAGATCGAGAGGCACAGAGAAACTACACATATCTATAGCGCGACCAATGCGTGAGGCATGTCGTGGCTGCTGCTGCTGCTGCTGCTGTTGCTGCCGGGCAACTTCGACTCCAGCTGTCCGCTCCGCGGCTATGACGGTGAGTGTCACCGCAACCCACATATGGTCAGCCGAGGTGGCCATACGTAGTGGACGTTCGAGCACAATCGCCGAACACACATCGAGCCGTGTTGGCCGTGGCCGGGCTCAAGATCCCGTTCGATCTGGTCGAGCGAACGCATCTCTCTCGCCGTTACTTCAGCTGCGCCGTGACGCTACTGGTTCCTACTGCTGCTGCTGCTGCTGTCTCCGTTGATGACCAGGTGAGGCAGATGCATGCTAGTAGTGATGGTGGTGATGCGAAGCGGCGGCCAGCGGCCATAGCTGACCATTCGTTCTCGGAGAGATGGCGATGTAGCTTAGGGACGGGGCGGGGGGGGGGGGGGGTCGTAACCGGGGCCCCGATCTGAGATTCGAACTGACCGCCGTCACTGTCCGGCCTAGTGAGTCAGCTGACAAAGAGGGAAGGAATACAACGCAGCAACAACAGCAGCAGCAGATGATGGAGGAATGCATGACGGAAAAACAGGAGGTGACACTGCCAATGCCAATGACACAGCAATGGACGGCCATAAGATCAAATAGGCAGCAAGTTCAGTGGTTGGCTAATGCTCTTTCACCAGCGTACAACAATCAAGGAGAACTATTGCGAGCGGGCGAGCGACGAGGACGCCAGGAACTACTTCGACAACGCCAACAACTACGAACTACGAGGAGGTAGACGCAACCGTCGGCACCACCGGTCGATGGTGGACGTCATGCCCCGTTGGCGCGGTATGACCAATCCTTTGCTGGTTCTCGCGCTATGACTCGTCAGCGTCATCATCAGCATCATCGTCATCATCCTCCTGATCACCCCACTCCCCACCACCCCATTCCCGTTCGCCCCACTGGCCTTTCTCCTCATCCCGCCCACCTTTCATGGTCTTATGCGACAAAGCCACCTAACCCAACAACGACGGCATCCAGAACAGAAGCAGCAACTACAGCAGAAACGACGACAGTAACAACAACAACAGTCGACGCTACCAAACTAGCAGCAAGAGCACACAGTAGGCATAAAAGGAAAAGCAACGACACTAAAATAACGGAAAAAAAGCAATAACGACAATCAACATGAATCCAACGTTTAATCTATTGCTGATGCGAGGGAATGGCAGAGATGGCCGATGACTCTGACACAGAAGCCGCGGGTTTGATCCCGGCAAGACACCTGCCCTTTCGATACAGCAGTTTCCCTAAAATTTGCAGATCTTAGCTGAAGCTATAACGGATCAAAGTAACAAAATCAATTATTGTTTTCTTCATCCATTAGGATTATGAGGCAGACATCCTCTGTGAGAAACGTATTGAATAGATATCCAGTTACACATACAACGAGGCCGACGACACACCGAGCTATAACATGCATAGGTCTTTCGTGCAGCACAACTCGGTTCTTGGAAAAGATATGATGACGACCAACAATGACAATCATGTCGAGATCTGGATGGATGTTTATGGGTGGGGAAATTTTCTAACAAAGATATTTTAGAAAATTGACAGCAAACCGCATAAACTGTAGATAAAATGCATGATTTGTCTAATTATAATATGTAGAATTACTATTAACAATGAGAAATGCGTATCCTACTGTCGAAAACAAAGTTTCAATTGCTCAAATTTGCGTAAACATTTTGGGAAAAAATCCAGTCTGGTCCAGTCGTGGTGACATCAAAATTTTCAAGGAAAAACAAAAGCAATGAAGTGATGGTTGACACGCAGTCGCGGATAAAAAGTGTCTTTAAAGGTCAAAACTCGGAGCTTGTAAGCTCCTTTTCATACATGGGCCTTAGGGTCCATTATGTGAGCACGGCCTTTACACAACATATAGGTGGCAGCTGCTGAGTGACAACCTCACCCATGTATAATATTTGAAGGTGAGGGACGTTCGGAGACTCTCACTGCGTGTGGCTGTACGACTTTTTGAGCCGAAGATTATGCCAATGCATTTTGTGTTTTCGCCAGACGAACACTCAACGATCCCTGCATTACCTATTAGCATAGGACGGACGCTAGCGTTGCATAGGCGTTTTTCGTACTGTGTAGATTTTAGAAAATGCGACTGAATTAAACAATAAATTAAGGTAAATATGTGTTAGAGAAAAACCAGTTTATGCAAAATCATAGTCTACATCAGGCTAGTGGTAACGGAAGTTTTCATGTCACAAACATCGCGTTTGCAATCGCTATCGTTACGTGTATAACGCTAAGTACAAAAAAAGACGCATAACATTTTCCCTTTTTAATAGATTATTTCTAAAGATAGTTTAAGGGATTGAGAAACAATCCGGGGCTTAAGAAGGCAAATAAGAAAGCCTGTCGGGGATTCGCCTGTTTTTACTTGGAATCCTTTGGTACAGTTACATTGACTCAACGCGAAAAGATAGGCTGCTCGTTACGAGAAAGTGATACGGAAAATCGGTTTAAATAGGTTCCCTAGCCACATATGTAGTAGCTTTAGATTCGTCCTACGAATGCCAAAGTAAAATTATACGCCCTCATTGATTGTGCGACAAAGGGCGGTAGAAAAAAACAAAAAAGAGTGCGCTTGCTCAGTCTTTATCCATTGAGGATAGTTTGTTTATCACAATATTCGTTTTATCTTATTGCACGCAATGAGCCCTGTTCTGCTTGGAGGACAAGTCGAGGGACCTTATCAGTCGTTCGTTGGGGTTATTGTTTGGGTGTTGTCCTCTTCTTGTGGCTGCCTAACCTGGATTAGCGGTGCTCTCGTTGACACGAAAACATCACAAAGAGTCAGTCCTTCGCTACTGTGCCGCATTTTGCCAGTGACATATAGTTATGACATATCTCGTAGATATGAAACACTTCTGACTAGGAATAGCAGCACCGAAACAAATAGGCGGCATGAAAAGATCACTAACGCCAGTTAACTAATATTACGATTGATATGCGTAATTTGTTACCCTTATTGACGGTCGTTAGTATAGTGCACAAAAATGGCTCAGTGTTTTAGATGTTAAATGCTTACGTGAGTGCTTCAACGCGAATATTTGATAATGACAAGCCGTCAATTAAAACACTTATTGGCTTTATAGCAAGCAGGCACGAGACAGTGGCATAGCAGTCACGCATAACATAGTTTGAGTGTAAATGTTAATATATATATTCACACACCCTTTCGTAGGGGGGCTTTATTGAAATCACAGAAGAAGGTTATTGCAAGTCGGCCTTCAGGCGGCATAGATATTGGGTTGTACATGGCTAAGCGCCTTGCGAACATTTTGTTAACGGTCGCTTTCCTGGCAATCATCTTGGCCTGGATATTGATTCTTGAGCGAGTGTTTATAGTATTCATCTAAAAAATCGCACTGCTTGCTCGGGCCGTTTACATATGCGAGTAAACGTGCGTATGCCAAGTTTAACATTTCCACAATATTGTCGCGTTCAACATAGTTTTCGCTAATGTTACAACGGTATGCAACACGTTTAACAAACTTTTTATGAATACCGGCTAGTATCCTATCATCACGAGAATAACCCAGTTTTCACACAGGTGAGGCATATACCAAAATCGGGAGAACATATTGTTTGTATAGTTTTACATACATGGAGGGTTGTTTGATCACAAAAGAACGCAGAATCCAGTTCATTATTCTTCTAGCCGACGAATATTTATATATATTATTATATATTTCCTCAAATAAATGCATTAAGTAGCATTCACACTTAGAATATATTATGCCTTAGTCTCTAAAAAATCTAGCGACAATGCTCTGGCGTCTCGATTACTGCCCATATGGAAAACATTCTTTACAATATTTGTTGGACCATATATCCAAAGCTTGTTTTTTACATATTTGTTAGTGTAAAAACTGCTTTTACTGTTACGCAGGTTAAGAGTCACTATCAAATTGTGATAGTCGAGAATATATATATATATATATATATATATATATATTAACAATTGGGAGTTTCAATATAGATTTAATGATGTGTCTTGTATGTTTGTAAACATGGCTTAGCCCAACGATCGAAAAAAAAACAATGCTGGGTAAAATAAACCACTTGTCTTTAACTGAAGAATCAGGCATCTATGCAGATCGGGCATCTAGAGGGAGTTGCAAGAACAATGCGTGCCAAACCGAGCAATGTTCATTGCGGATGTTATGCAACGTGCATGTCTATGTGCATATATATTTGTGTGTGTGCTTGTGTATATGCATCTACCACCAACAAAAGGACGCACGAGGTTCACCGAAATGTGGCATGGCGAACAATGTAGAGGCAAACGGCAAAGCGCCTGTGAGTCCATCGAGGGCAAGACGTGAAGAATGCAAGAATCTCAAAAACTCGAAACCTCAACATTTAACAAATGACTCCAGCAGCGCATTCTTCCCCGCAGCGGTTTCTGTTTGTTGTTGCTGTAGTTGCTGCTACCATTATGGTTGTAGTGGTCGTTGTTTTTGTTACTGTTGTTGTAGTTGTTGTAGTTGTTATTGTACCGCCCTCGTCTGTAGTTGCCGCCCAGTTTCGCTGGAGATGCTATCTGTCGGATGGTTGGGGCACTGCTTCTACTGTGATTGTTGTCAATGCCGTCGTCGTTGTCGTTGTTGTTGTTGTCAATGCTGTTGTTGTTGATGCAATAGAAGTTGTTGTCGATGCAGTTGTTGTTGTTGTTGGTTCTGTTGTCGTTCGAAGTAATGTTCCTGGCTGCCAGCAAAAATCATTGTCTCGAACCGATGGGGAGATCTTGTAAAATAAACACAGAACAGCACAAGGAAAAAAACGGCGTTAGGCAAACTGCGGTGACGTGGTGAAAAGTGGAAGCCCCGCATTGGCATTGCTTCTATCCTAGGCTTATCATTTTTCTCTGAAGATTGTTGCAATCGTAGCTAAGAGCCTATAAACACAATATTTGGTAGCTGTCAAGAAGCCAAATCTAACAACAAGATATCAACAATATTCAGGCTGTTGTTTCTGCTATAGTAGTAACGATTGTTCTTTTCTAGACGCGACGTGACTGTTTGGCGTATACGCCTCCGTTACTTGCTCTGTTTTTTTTGCAGGACACCCTGGAATCGTATATGGGTCTCGTCGTATACTCGCCTTTGTGGTTTGGCTGTTCGTTTTGAGGGTCCGGGTTGTTCTTGAGGTTGACACCATCGTAGTCGTCATTATTCGCACTATGATTGCTGCTGCGTTCGCTATTCTGTTGTATTCTGTATATTTGGTTGTTGTTGCTATCACTAATGTTGTTGTTGTTGTAGTTGCTATTAATTGTTGCTATTGTTGTTGTTGCTGCTGCTGCTATTTTTATTGTTGTTGTTATTGTTGATGCTACGTTGTTGCTGTTGTTGTTGTTGTTCCTGTTGTCCTTGTCCTCGTCGTGCCGTCTACGATGATCCCGCACTTCGTATCCCATTTGCGAGTCATGAAGCGCTGGCACGCGAGCGGCTGGGTTGTCTGTGGCACCGGTGTCGACAATTTGAGCTGCTCGACGTACCTGCTCATGATCGTCTCTCTTTCTAGCAGCAGCGGCAGCATTAGCGTCGTGGTCCTGTGTGTACTTTCTACCCTTTATTTCCCTCTCGCACTCTGTCGCTGTATTTCGCCGTTGTTCTTCTAGTTTGTACCTTCTCGAAGACGGTCTTCATGGTGGTTTTTCGCGCGCTCTTCTCTCTCTCTTTCTCTCCCTCCCGCACCGCCTTTATTCGCTGCATGTGTCTCGTCTTATGGTAAATGAAGTAAGTGTGAATGGATATAAGAGGGAAAAAAAGGTCCGACGAGAAGAGAAGCCGCACACGATCGAAAGACACGAAGACAAGAGTGCAGAAGAGAGAGATAGACGAGTGCGCGTGCACGAGATGGGCAGAACGCAGACAGAGAACAGCAACGACGAAGAGACGAAAAGAACGCAGAGTAAGAAAAAAGGAGACAGCACGAGAGACACAGAGAAAGAGAGAGGGAGACGCGACGACGGGAAAAGAGGAAAGATATGGAGAGGGAGAGGAAAGATATAAAGAGAGAGAGAGAGAGAGAGAGAGAGGGGGGGGAGGAAGGCAAGCGTGCAGGTCGGCCAAGGAGTCCAGCTGCCGTCTCAGGCAAGCCCGCCTCTGTTGCGGGCGCGGCTGTAGTAGCGAGTTTTTACCTTGTCGTTGTCGTCCTGGTCGTCCTGGTCGTGGTCGTGCTTCGTTGATTAATTACGTGCGCCTTCACACGTCGCCTATGCTCTGCTCTGCCGCTCGGTTTTGCTTTCGTTTGTCTTCGGTGGCCGCCGCCGCAGCCACGGTCTGCCGCTGTTGCTGCTGCTGCTGCCTCTTCGCCATGCAGAGTCTGTCCGCAATGTGTCTATCTACCGGTCTCGCAATGTGCGTTTGTAAGATGGCAGATCGTACTCCAGTCCTAACGGCAGCGCCAGCAACAACAACAGCAGCAGCAACAACAACAACAACAACAATAACCACCACAACAACAACAACAACAACAACAACAACAACAACAACAACAACAACAACAACAACAACAACAACAACACAGCAGCAGCAGCAACAACAACAACAATAACCACCACAACAACAACCACCACCACACTAACGACAGGGCCACTACGGCTACCATCAAGAACAACGACAACAACAACGACAGCAGCAGCAATCGAACGCTAAAGATGCGCCAACAATACACTTAAAGGTGCCGAGTCTAGACTTTTCCCATCGACTCCCGCCCCTTCCTATCCCCCCATCCACCCCTCTATATACAGATGTATATATATATATATATATATATATATATTTTTTTTTTTTTTTTTCTTGTGTTTTGTTTGTCAGTTCGAGGAGGTCGCGTTGTGCATCGTATGCCAGGCTGTCCTCCAAGTACTAAAATGTTTGACTAATTTTTGACAATTTGACTAAGACTAGAGATACCGCGTACAGTACTCCACGATTTTTTTTAATGTGAAAGGCTAAAGTCAAACATGCCCGACGGGAGGTCGGACTACATGTTCAATGCTTTGCACCTTTGGTCTGGTCCTGCATGTGACAGTTGTCACGTATGCACTTCACGTCATCTACTTCAATTTTCTGGTGTGCATTAGATTGGGTTCTTCTCAGAATTATTGAATCCAAAGCAGAATTTTACTAACGGAGTTAGAAGAACATAGAATTGACTTTCGCGTTGTAAATTGGTGACATTCATATTAAGCTAGCTGAAGATTTGTTGTGAAATTTAAGACAAGAAATGTTCAGTCAGCAAGTTTCAACAAGTGTCCTGCCAGTCCTTAATGCCGCAAGCTTTACAAGGCCTAAACTCACTCATATCTGCGTCACACCAAAAATGTGTGTTGATTATATTGATATATATATAGTGTTTCACAATGAGAACGACTATCGAAGCAGATATCCAAGAAACTACAGGTGACATGTGCACCGTAAATAGCGGTATTCTACCTTAATATTTAAGCCATTCACCCAATTACCTATCAGAAAACTTGGGTATCGCGCTCAATGCCGTCTTGAAATTTCAAACGCTAACGAAACAGCGCTATCTGCATTGCGCCTGTGCAAGTTTATAATGCGGTTTATTACCAAAAGTAGCACCAAACATTGTACTACTAAGCTATATTTTATTGTTTCAAAATAGACGTATTGTGCTTACTGTTAGGTGCTTTCCTACGATGTAAATGTTTTATTACGTGAGCGATTGCAGGAGCGCCTCAAAATGCGGGCTGCTACTTGCTTCAATATATCGAGACGCCAGGTTTTACATCTCATAATCTTCAAGATTGAACAACAATAAGTTTTGTACATCAACGCTTGATATACATCGCCTAAATTAACGCGTTCTTTTTTGAAACTTGCTTTTTTCTACAATTGAGACATCACCTAGATAATAAGCAAGTCAGCGGTCGTTACTGTCATTGACATTTGCATTTGCGGTAAAGATTTTCTTGTCAGAGTACAAACAAAAACGACCTACTGCGTATTGCATGAGAAAATATAGGAGCAAATGGTAGCGGGCAAGTCTATTGGCTTTCGCGACCTTAGCAAATATTTGCCAGACTTGTATGACACAGGAATTGTACCTGAGATGATCCTCGTGAACAAGTTGCATATGGTAGTTATAGATAAATCAAATCCACTCGCAAGATTGCTGATTGAGATAGAAAGATTCTTTAGAATTTTTTTAACTGGATTGTGTCGATCGGTTCCTGAGTCTTTGCTATGAGCACTGTCATGAAGCTTACCTTTTACTGTGTATAAGCCTGCTTTTGTTTCTTTTGCAACCGAGTAATCGGCTGCGATTATCTTATAGGTTCATAGACGGACACAAAGCAATTTACAATCTGGGCGCAAATCCGTCCGGCATGGACAATGGCTGCTCTTTGCTCAAAGAGAGTTTCGAAGATAACGCATCATCTCTTGCTATTGTTAACACGTATCCGTGTTCTTCTAGACACGAGCATTCGTCTGCTATCCATAAACTGGGTGAGCGTATTTCTGATACGATGGGGCGTTTAAAAAGTTTGTCGATTTAGACTGGAGTGGCAAGGTGAGCGGACATAAGATATTTCGGCAGTCCCCACCAGTATGGTTGCTGACTCTTAGCCGTCTGAAATATCAGCCATTTTCAATGAGCATCGACAAACCTTCGGCAAATATCTGTTCTCAAAGAAGATTCGATCAACAACAGATATCGAACCGGCGACACTCCGGTAAATGACTAGCGTACTAGCCCCCTAGAGTACGCCGTACATATATATATATATATATATATATATACTGCAGTACATTGAACTGGAATTTACATCTGAGTTTACTGCTTAAACACTGGCAGCTTGCTGCACACAGGTGTATATAACAAACGCACTGGCAAGCTGGGTTGGCGGGCTACGAATTGAAAAACACAAGCAAGAAACAGACAGAACGAAAGCACACCTGATCAACGCAAAGAAAAAGGAACACCACAACCTCGATGACCGTGATGATGGTGGGAAAATTCCGCCGTTGTTTAAGTTGCTGTCACGGTGCCGCTAATGTACCGATACTAGCAGTCCATTATTGTAATGGGCCACTCCACGAAACACGCCGAGGGCGTTTCGTTTTTTGTGTACAACTACATATACATATGCATACATATACATGCATATACATACACATGCATATATGTTGTGTGCGTATAGGCTTCTAGCCGGCTCTCACGAACTAGCTGACGAAAGTTAAGAAACGGTGTGAACGAACACCTTGCCGCCAATAGAAAAAGGCTTGCCAGCAGCGAACCACCAAAGCAAAGAAGCGTCAAGATGATGTTTGTGATAGTTTGTGCTGCTGCTGCTTCTGCTGATGATAATTATGACGTCGATGATGGTAAATGAATGAATGAAGGTGAAGACGCCTCGATGAAGTACACCATCGAACGGGTTCTTGTTTCTCAACGACCCCCTGTTGTTCGCCCGGATCTCGGCGCAGCCCAGGCCGCTGCAGCAGCAGCAGCTGTATTCGCGTCAGCTCTGAAGAATCCGCCCTCAGGAGCGCAAAAAACTGCGGCCGTCATGGACGCACTGCGTCTAGCTCCTCAACCAGTGCTTGTAGCAAGGCACACCGCAGACTGGGCTCTCACTCAACTCACTGGGCGCTCGTCTTAACGCCGCAACTGGACTCGCTAAATGATTGCGATGATGTTCCGATCGTGACGACGATAACGACGACGGCTAATGAAACACAAAACATTCGGCTCCTGTCTGATGACCATGATCGAAGCGGACGGCCTGCAAAGCCCTCTCCCTCCCAGCTTCTTTCTCTCAGCCGAATGACACCGACTACCTCAGCACGCCTTCGCTGTCAACGCCTTTCGTCACCGGCGCCTTTATCTCGCCGGCTGGCCACAAACCGGTCCCGTTACCGGCTGTAGGTAGTAGCATTCATTATCATCATTGTAAAATGTAGTCAGACTGATGATGACGATTATGATTATTGTGAAGAACGGATGGACAGATCGCGGACCCGCAAGCCGCCCTTAGGCGTCCCTCCATACAATAAATCGGAGTTTGTTTAATTCGCCCACAGTGTGGCGTATGGAGGTGAATATTTGCATACAGCCGTACAAGCACGAGTAAATATATATATATATATATATATATATATATAGTCGCCGATCACGGCTGGCTTATTCATGAACTCTTGAGAGAAAATACCCCTGCTTAGAAGTTCTGCTTATGATCGTCAATGTACGCTCTTGTAATGGAGTGCCCCACAAACACTTATCTGAAAAAAAGCCAGACAAAAACAACAAAAGAGAAAAGGTACTTGGGTTACTTCTTAAGAGCCCTGCACTCTAAGTCCAGCAGTGTTCTATTTTCAATACCTATTTATGCCTATAAGAAAAGCAGAGAGAGAGAGAGAGAGAGGGTGTGAGAGAGTCTAGCCGTCTCCATGGACTTCAAATAAAACAACAAGTACCTGATCAAACCAGCTAAAGAGTTAATTAAATGATGGTGCGGTAATAGCAGTTGTTTTAGAGCATACTGTTTAGCGATGTCGAGCGACAATACCAGGCCATTATTCGAGTGAACGTGATTACCGTAAATGGCATGAGGGGCTATACGAAATTTAAAAAGTGATCTACTGAGACGACATCTAATGCTTCTCTACATACGTCTTGTCTGTGCGAAGGCTGCTAGCGCCACCAAGGCTTATCACGCAACATGTATATATAGGTTCTAGTTAGCGCAGATGTTAATTAGAAAACCAAGTGTTCAATTAATATTGACATCTTTTTGAAAGGCTGCGGTTTGACACTCCCTCTCTACGGCAGCATGTAACAATCTTATTTTCACTGAAAACAGCTATTTGAGGTCGAGAGTAGGAAGTTAAGGTTGATTATTTTGCCTATTCTATTACGCCTAGAGCAGGTTCACACGCATATTAGTGCTACCCTAATTAGAAAATATTTTCGTGCAATATAGACAAGATCCGTTTTTAAATACGCTGTTCTTACCATTAGTATATATATATATATATTGATGCTTTTTGTGTGTATCGACATTTCTCTTAGCAAATCTATTTGGCTACGTTGTCCGTACAATTTAGGCACCATGGTATATGTTATGCGTCAGCCGTCGGTTAGAATCAATCTGGAACTGACCCATTTCGGTAACGCCCCTATCACCACCCCTGCGTAGCTTTCTTTAATAAAAATTGAGACCCTGTGCCCAAAAAGTTCTACCAATCTTTTATTTCCCGTAGTGTTATCTAGCTTACAGCAGATGCGACTAAGCTATCACTATGGGGCCTCCACGCCCTAGCGTCTCAAATGCAAAATCATTCTTCATGAATTGAAGAAGATCGCCGTCATACCGTCATCCGTCTTCCCGGAACTCTAGCCCCTGAACTCAAGCATCGCCGGTAATCCAGCCGATCAAACGGCTCTACCAATAGCGCCATTGATGTCAGAATGTCTTGCCGTACGGTCGCCGTTATGCATGAATGGCAACGAATGAGTGTACTGTAGCGCCTACCGGTTCTCCGCATCTGTACTGGTGGGGCTTTATTAACGTTGCGTTCAATCCAAAGCCGACACCAGTACTCAAAGCAATGTCGTCGAGCAGTGTACCCAGAAGAGTGCTTAGAAGGGCGTAGCCAGGGGCGCTCAGGGTAACAAGGTCGACAACGCCTAATGCCTCTTTCGGTACCGGTAGGACTGTCTGTGTCCCAGAGTCATGCTGGAGCTCCAGGACGGGTAACTGCTCGACCGTCGGTTTGGCAACGTTGTTGAGTTAATTTATCTGCCCAATGGGTTAGGCTTACTTCACTCAATATGTGAGTACTCAACCTGGAGGCTGAAAAAGAAGAACCTGAATGAGCAGGAAGGAACCGCTATGCAAATCATCATTTATTTATTGCACCATATGTATGGTATGTATATATATAGATAATTATAATAAAACACATGTTTATAGATAAGTATTTAAATATCATCGAGCTAACTGCGTAAGAGAAATATCTCTCTGACAGGTATCGAGATGGTAGATAGGGCACGGCTGGTTACATAAACAGCACACACAGCCGACATCAGGATCGTGGAAGCCTCTTCGATGGCAGAGTTTATGGTGAAACCCGTGAAGTGAATAGCGGGTCACGAGATGTCGGTTGGGTTGCAGTGGTCTCTGCGAGTTCTGTGTGACCATTGCTGGCAAATTAAAGAAGCTTCTGGGAACTGCTCGAACTTTCTTCATAAAGTTTTCTCTAAACTGAATAAGAGCAGCGGTTTCTGAGAGACGGAATCTAGTTACTAGATCTTCTACAAGTGGTTGAGTAGAAGTCATAAGGTAAACTAGACGGTTTTTCGCATTTTGTGGCAACGCAATGGCTAGCTTGAAAAACGTAGGCTTAACCTTATCTAGTTTTTCTAGCTGTGATAGGCTGAGGAGTTCCCATATGACCTGGATGCCGTAGGCCGCCTCCGAAGCAACTTTCAGGTCAAAAAGTGCTTTGAGTGTGGTTAGGGATAATTGTTGGGGTTTTTCGATTGTAGACATCGCGACTAGACTTTTTCTAGTTCGTTCGGCGATGTGTTGTCCAAAGGTTGTGCCCTTGATCGAAAAGTGAACCCCAAGGTAACAGAAGGTGTTAACAAACTCGACTGCACCAGTACTGAGTTTCAAGCGATCGGACCGAGCAAGCGGTCCCCCAGGTCTAAATTTGATAGCTTTTGTTTTTTGGCGTTAATCTTAAGGCCGTTGTTCTCGCAGTACCCCTCCAGGGTGCGTATGCTTCGCTGCAACTCCAACTTGTCACGACTGTACATGACGATATCGTCAGCATATAGTATGATGCCGACCGTATCGTGTTCTTTGTTTGAATTATTGGCGGCAGATCGCTGAGAAGGGTAGAAAAAAGCAGTGGGCTAAGATTATCACCTTGAGCATAACTTGTGGTCTGGATAACGGGCTCATGCTCACAGATCGAATCGTTAAGGATTATTGGGTTTGCTTGAAGAATGCTGGCCATTAGGGTTAGTGTCTTGGGGCCAACACCTGCATTGGCGAGCTTCTGGAGTACAATATTTCGCGGAGCAGTGTCAAAAGCGGCCTTCAGATCGACAAATAAGGCATATAGAAACCTTCCCCTTGACTTATGAAGTTCCAGGCTTCTTTTCACTTCGGATAATAACTTCGTGCATGCTGTTATGACTGACTCTCCTTGACGGAATCCATGCTGTTCTTGTGGTATTATGTTACGGCGATGAAAGAATATAGAAAGGCGTTTTGTGAGCACCGATGCCAAAATCTTATAAATACAACTCTTCTTGGCAATGCCCCTCCAGGATCGGACATCAGTAGGATCACCCTTTCCTTTTAGGATGACCCTAAGGATGCATTCCCTCCATGCTTCCGGGACATAGCCCTCATCTAAACATCTATTGAATATTTCAAGGAGAATAGGCCAAATATAAGGGGTGTCCTTGAGGTGTTCGTTTCGGACAAGGTCGGGACCGAAAGCTTTATTCCTTTTAGCTTGGCCAATAGCCTGTAGAACCTCGCTGTAGCTGACGGGTGCTTCTAGAGAAGCTACTAGAGCCTTCTCAAATTCCTCGTCAGGTTCTGCTGCAACTAAGATTTCCCGGGGCACCGTATTGGTAGAGGCAAACATGCCCTCGAAATGTTCACGACGCACATCTCCAGGAATTGTACAACTGCGGCACACTCAATCCATTGAGTTCAAGCCGCTATCTTATGTCGTTGACTTTCTTTCAACGGAAGTGGTGAAGTCAGTCAGCAAATCGCAGAATTTCAAACGGAAATCGGCCGCATGGTTTGATCGGAAATGTTATGAACTTCACCAACATTTGCTAAGTCTGCTATCAGCATCGAGGACTTGATCGGTCAACTCGGAACGCTTACTTAGACTTGCGCAAAAATATCGGTCCCTTACGTCAACAAAAAAGGAAGATTTCTTCAAAAAACAGGAACAACGGTTAGTGATGGAAGCACAGGAACGACCCTACCTCGCCGCTCAGACAGTGCTATACAAATCAACTACTCTTAGTCGATCGCATGCACGTCTGAGGCCAGCGAGCCATTTTTCCAATCAGGAGTATTCTCGAAGAATATTGTTACACCCATTTATTCCGAATCCTGTCGTGTGCTTACCTTTAGACCAGGCAAGAGCTCCCGGAGTGCCACAGAAGTGTTCTCTACCCATGTCGAGTTTTCTGGCAGAAACAAGGCTTTGCGCTTAGCTGCCTTCAGTTCCAATTCGCTCGTTACCTCATACTCGCAAACCCTACGTCGCGTCAACCGCCGAGGACTCCGTCGCCTAGGTATCATACATTAAGTGATCATTAACCAGGTTCAAGCTCTATATTTATATAAAAAAATAGATAATCTATTTTTTTTTTATAATGCACTAAATGTTGTAGGTATATACGTAAGGTCGAGCCCGGCGGCCTGGTGCATTCGCGCGCGCCCCGAGACCGGAGGAGACACATAGGTGCAGCACGGAATCGAGCCTTTTGTATTTATGGGGTCCGCCTCACGAAACAATGCGAAAGCCGTCCCGTGGACGTTAAATATTGGCTGAGAGTCAGCCCGAACAAAGTTAAGGCATATGCGTAAGAACATGAATGATAATTGAATGAAACTGCTTCTAGGTCCAAGTAGTAGCGGAGAAAGGTCTACTTTGAATACTTCGAAACAAACATTTTATAATAACGTTTCTACCATAACCATAGAAAGCCTTGTAAGAAAAACGTTTCATTTGACCCTATATTAGCAATTTTATTTTAAAAAAACCTTTTCCAATTTGCTCTAGTTTGACGGCACCCCCGACCCACGCCAAAAGGTTTGAGTCGGGGGAGTCAGCAGACTCGGCTAATAACTTCGGCGGAAGCTGTAATATAGCGTTTTTATATTAGTAGGTTAGCAGCTTATAGGGGTTTGACAGCAGCTATATTGTAACGCATCAAAAACTGCCAATGCGGGTTCCGCTGAGAGTCAAAATAATGTAGCATAAAGGTATTGCAAGGGACTTTATAAGACTATGAGTAGAAGAGTAGGTATTTCATATTTAATCACAAAGGACATTTAAAACTTTCCCTATAAATTATTTTAAGCCGCAAGTCTCTCCGTCTCGCTATCTCTCTCTCTCTCTCTCTCTCTCTATATATATATATATATATATATATATATTTAATCATAAAGGGCATCTAGAGAACTTCCCTTTAAATGGTTTTAAGTCGCAAATCTTTCTCTTTTTCTCTCTCTTTATTCATATATAGTTCCTCCAAAGCATATATGTATTACAAACGTATATTACATACGTTAAGAGGTGCAGATCGTTGGGGCTTGCTGAGGCTGTGCTATATTCACTGTAATGATAGAAGATGCCCGCTTTGTGATAGTTATTCCATAAATGAAGAAGTAGTACAGAAAACGTTGATACCTTTGCAAACGGGCTATTAATTACTGCTTGACCATCGCGGCGGATCTTTTAGCTGTACGCAGTTTGAAGTTCTTTCAGGAGCATATTGTGCTTATTAATTATATGCATCTTATAGTATATGCAGTTTCCTTAAATTCCAAATTTTCTAGCATTGGACCTTAAGGTGATTATAGTGAGTCCACAATGCACGCGGAGAGTACAGTGGTTATGTATTATTTTAATTTATTTTTAATCTGTTTTATTGGATGTTATCGTCAGCACACAAAATTAGGTTTACCAGCGCCGGCTGGTATCTCAAGTCTACGTTTGACGTTGTTGCGTTTATTTTAGACCACGTCACGAGCCGCCAAGATAAAAAAAACAAACAGAGCAGACCTATGCCGCGTTTACCAATTTTAAAACTGCATTTGACTGCGTTAGAAGCGACAAACTCCTTGAATTACTTCGAACCCGATCTGCTATATAGGGAACTATGTACGATTTGACACGCGACATATTGCAGATAAACTTAAATATTATCAAGAACAGGCATCAACATGCCAAGAGGCCAGGATCACAGAGAGCTGGATCCGTTCAGAATGACTCTGCAGACCCGTAATTCTTCACACTATATATAGCTGGTTTGGTGGACGCCTTCCGGGATGAAGAAGCGACATACGCATTTTATGCCGACGACCTGGTAGTTCTCGCAAAGACAAAACCATTTGAAGATTTGTTTACGGGAAGTCTCGGATTGGTGTCAAGAAAACCAACTGACGATACACATCGCCAATAGGAAGTCGCTACCGTTTGGTTGAGGCGGATCGAACGTCACATACGATCGTTGCCTTTTGGTCGAGGAGGTAAATATTGAACCTGTTAATCACTTTTGCTATCTAGGAATGATAGTGAGCACAGCAAGGCCACTGCGGCCACGATAACCGTCATAGTGCTAAAAGTCGCACTTAAAATATTTGTAATTTTTTTATTTTTATATTGAATGTATGTTACAACAATTTTCAGCGGAACCACTTTCGTTTTACTTCGCTGAATATATTTGTAATAAGAATTGTACTTATAATATAATCACGTTCGCGCGGAGACAATTGTCCACTCCAAAGCTAACATAGTGAAATTATATAATATAATTGATATTATCTGCATGCAGCTAAGCTTTCCTGCCGTGGTGTCCGTGTGTGCGAACCGCATTTTTCAGTTAGTCCCTTTAAAAAAAATTACATGTAGTTGTCCCTAATTTTAAAATGTTAGACTTTAAAATCATAAATAAGATAGACTTTTACTTCGTAAAGCGCCGGTTGGGTTTTCCAAAGAACCGTGGTATCCAAAGAACACTTTTTTAATGATAACGCACGTTAGTAAAAGAGGTTAAGCTAACCAAGATAGAGTTTAGCAGACAAACCTTAGAAGCCTATCGAGATTTTAGAAAAAATAGCAACATGGCATTTGTAATGGGCGGATCTCCTTTGGCTTTTAGAATGACTGTTGATATATTGTACTTATTGCATGTATCTGGTTTAGGCAGATGAGACAGGTCATCGTCTAAAATATATGTATTTAGCAGGTACATTTAAAAGAAAAAGAGCATCCGTGCAACTTTGAGATGATCGCTTCAAATCTAAGCCAACTGCTTTGTGGGCTTTTAGTTGTGAGGTGGGACACCTTTCTTATTGTGAATTGGGCCTTTATCTATCTTGCTTGCTCGGGCGCGGGAAGCTTTTCTATATGTAAGGTGCATATATATGTATATATATATCATAACATAAAGGTAATCAACAAGCTGGCAATGAAGCGATATCGCATTCAATTAACAATTTCAAGGAGCACAAGCTGTCGTAGTATCGACATTTGTAACAGAATAATGCACAACATAGTTATAGTGAAGCGAGCAACATTAACCTTGAAAAGCAACCACCTTAGTGAATTGTCCTTCGTCCCCGGAGGCCCATTTTACGAAGGCAAGTCAGCAAATTGGTCCACAGAGAGACATAGGCAGATAAACCGACCGAGAAAACTAGCTACACAAACCGCGTAGTTGGCTCAGCTCCAACGACGGGGAACAGACAAGAGAGTGAACAGAACATAGCAGTAGTAGTAGTAGTATCAAAAGCGACTTCGCCATTAATAGCGGCAATCGCAATGTAGCTGTAGCTTATAGCAGCGACTACTGGAGATCGTTGGGGTCGTCGTAGCTGTAGTTTTCGTCGAACAATAAATAAACGCTTCATTCGCGCGTCTTTATCGTCGTTGTGGTCGTGGTCACATCATTGATGTGACCATTTCGAGAAGTACTGTGTGGACAATGTGTACATCACGGTCAGCAAAGTGGGGGTGGGGTGGGGGGGGGGAGACTTGTATGAGGATCGGTGTGCTGGTGCCGCCTTCGCCAACAGCGCCCCTCATCTTCATATCCTCCGCTCAGGAGCGCAAGATGTTTCTTTGGCTGGCTTGTAGTAATGCACAAAGATTGTCACAGGAGCGCATCGTCCGGTTCAACCGCCTATCGATCGATTCAGTCGTCCTTCATCGATCGTGTAATGATTATTGTTGTTGTTGTTGCTGTTGCTGTTGTTGCCGTCGTCGTCTTCTCCGACTTCGATTGCGCCGACAACCGCGTGTCCAAGCCGCCATCGTTGACCAGAAATGGGTCAGCGGAGCACCATCATTCATACAGCTGGCTTAACCGCTCGTTGTTAGTCAACGCGATAACTATATGGCGGCGGCGGTGGCGGCGGCAACCATGCACCGTCGCGTATCCTCATCGAGACAAAAGAAAACCGAGGCCCGAGGGAGAGGGCCGAGAACAGTAGAGGATAAAAAAAGAACATGACATCATAATAATCATTCATTATTTGGACAAGAGGGTCCGGATCGCGATGCAGACAGTACATACACTCCACATAGCAGCAATACCTACCAGTATACGGCCGTTCTTCATTCGTTTTGCTCTCTCTCCATATATCTCACATTCTCTATCGCGCTCCTTCTCCTATACCGCTGTTTATTTGTTGCACTGATCATTTTTAGCAGATATTTCTTACTGCTCTGACGCTAGCTCTCTGTGTCTCTCTCTCTCTCTCTCGTTTGTCGGACCTCATTGGGCTGACTTTGTTCTGCCTGAGTGAGCGATACTCACGCCCCCCCCATCTAACAAACCTCCGTATGATTGGCTTACTGGCAAGAGAAGGCCCGTGTAGTCGCGATTCCCAACTGACGACAATTTGGGAGTGGAGTCGCAGAATGACTCTGTTTGTTGTGGAGGTGTCTGTGTGTGTGAGCTAATACCAGATATATGTATTAACGTATATGAGTAACCGTCTGCTCCAATCCAAATGTTGTGTGTGGGACACGCCATTCACAACGGTCAGCCAACATGGACCAACATTCGAACATCTCACACTAGTAGAAGTAACATATATATATATATATATATATATATATATATATATATATATATATATATATATATATAGTGCACTATATATATGTGTACTATATATACTATATACTTATACTACTGCGGTAAAATTAAATATTGGGTTAGTTGTTCTTGCATTAGGGTCACTTATAAGTCACTGTTACCGTAGTGATAATGCCATAGGCCAGCAACAGAAACAATGGCAGCAGTGGCATTCGTAGTAGTACGCGTTGGAAAAGCTAGCACTCGTTCGCACTCGTTTGAGTCGTCGTTATAATCTAAAAATTACTACAAATAAATAGAAATGGCGCAGCCACGTAGCAAACGCGTTGCTACAACATCACCACTACCACTTGCACGATCTATTCGTTAGCCGTCGTCCGCATTGTAGTTGTTTTTGTTGTGATTGTTGTTGTTGCTGTTGTTGTTGTCGTCATTTTCCGACCGCCAGTACCCCTTAGTTTCGTCATGTGCCGTCCAGTGCAGCTATTGCCGGCCTCCTTATTTTTTTAATTTACTCTCTCCTCATCATTACACCCCCCCCCCCTATCTCCCTCTCTTGCACCGTCCGAACCTCTCTAACAGCCTTTAAGCCTCTTCTCCTCTGTGATGCAGTAAATGCAAAGCAAAACAGCAAAAATCTACTAGAAACAAATTGCAAACACCAGCTGCAACACCTGTAGCAGTGCCAGCACGGGCAGCAGCAGCAACAACAACAATCAAACAGCGATATTAATATCAAGAAAGAAGACAATAACTACACTGTTGCAACAACAATACCTTGTTTAACAACGACAACTATACATGCTATTACAACTACCACCAACCGGTATTTAAAATTAGCATATTTCTTTACGAATTAAGACGTAGTTTATTCATAATATTATACATGTAGGTTGTAAACATTCATACTCATTCTTCTCTTGTAATTTATTTAAACCGACTGCAATCTGACACCTTTGTAGACGATATACAGCTATGCTACAATCATCGTCAGAAAGTCTACACTCGTATGCCGTAGTACCTTGGGTAAGGTTTTCTGTGAGCAGACCGACATGCAATAAGCCCGACTTGGTCCACTATAAGCATCAGATGCAGTATGAGCCTATTATGCTAGACACTATATAGGATGTTCAACTAAATTTTAGTAAAAAAATTAATTTCACCGAGTTTGCGATATAGTCAGTCTCTCACAACTTTAAGGGCAAAGATCAAGAAAATACAAAGCCCTGCCGCAGGGGTAGTTTCGGGACGTACACTCGAAGCTTGAAGAAGATATTCTTCAAACTGATTATAGGGTGGCGGCGTGGTCTAGGGGACTAGTACGCTAGTCATGTTTGTCATTTATCGGGGTGTCACCGATTCGATCCCTGCTTTTGATCCAATTTTCTTTAAGCAATGTTTATTCAGAAGAGATGGTAGACCATACCACTAAAAGTCAGCGGCCATACTGCCTCAAGGACTGTTGAGGAAACCCTAGATATCTCAATATGTCCGGCCCTCGGCCTTGAAGATATGCCTCCATGGATGAATTCCAAACCCGTATGGGACGAAGAACGATCTCGAAAGCTGATTACAAGCAGGTTGGAGTTATTGCAAACCGTACACTTCCACCCAAACAATTTGTGTTTAGAAATGGTATAACAAACACGTAACGCCATTCAAGCCCTTGAATAAAGTTCCTCAGCATCTTATGGTTAATACTTCTAGTTGGGTTGGTTTCAATGGGCATATAATAGATGTGACAAAATTAGGATCGCCTTGCACACCAAAAGCCACATTTAGACGCCGGAGGGCTCTCGGCCAGTAGAAATATAACTCACTGCAACGGGGAGTTCATGGAGTTTGCAAACATGTTTTTGTGCTGAAACTTACATTCGACGGTACTATATAGACGGTACTATATATAACAGTGTTTACAGCTCATTTCGTTGTAAGCTCCGCCATTGCGGATATTTATGCAGAGGTCAGCAATATCAGGAGACCTTCGATTGGCACTATTGCGCATCGTTTTATGTTGAAAGCGTTTCCAAAATTATCATATATTCTAGAGAGAGTGTGGCGGCACTGAAGCGAGGCAAACACTAATTCCCTAGAATTCTCGCCAAAATATTAACTGTTCTCGTCAAAATAATAACTGCTCTCGCCAAAATATTAACTGGTCGGTCAGGGCTGGTGTGATGATCTTGTAGGACTATTTGCAGATGGGCCAGATAACCAGGACTCCGTATCCGATTGTCGAAGCAATTTTGAAATCTAAAAGACTAATTGCTACTGTTTATGAGAGTGCACAGTTAGATTACGTCCCCTTCCAATGATCTCGTGGATATTAAATTCGTAAAATTCGTCCTTCGTATCAAGAGTATGACACTCAGATTAGTGATTAGCAACATCTACTGGCCTCGAATGCACCGCTTACCACAACTTGCTAACAAACTCTACTTTACTCGAAATTCACCGCTAACCAAAAGTGATTAACAAAATCTACTGTCATCAAAAATTACCACTAACCAAAAGTCATAAACAAAATCTACAGTCCTCGAATATGCCACTAACCAGAAATACTACCAATCAATCCGATTAATACGCCCACTGTTGATAAGCTGATATCGACTACTTCAAGCCTTCTACTACTGCCATTAGTACGGCTCTATTGGAGCTACAACGACTAGAACCCCCGACAATAGCAACACAAAGGACATTGTGCAACATTTAGTTTCAAGCTTGACTTGCCTGCACGGAGCAAAATGTTGCCGCCACCGCTGTTCGGCTCACCACTAGAAGGATGCGGCAGTTGGGGCTTTTGTCGTAGCCATGACGTATCGGAGGACCATTCGATTGATCAATTTTTACGACTACTACTACTATTAAGTCTCCGCCGCGGCCCACAAAGAAACGCGGCGGGCGAATATGGGGAGATGTTTTTTTCCGTGCGAACACCAATGCCAATGAGAGTTTGGTTACTGTAGCGCAGCAATATCTCAACTTATCTTGATACGACTAATCAGCCACGCCTTATTTATGTAGAACTAACACATGGACGTGGGGCAACGGCATCACAGTTGTAGGTGGTACTGCCGTTTATTGCTAGTAGTCTTGTTCAAGTTCAGACTACACCAGCCCTAAATTTGGCTTAAGGAATCAATTATACGAAGCTTAGCTTTATTGAGGTACATGGGAAAAATGTGTAAGTCCTATAAACTAAGGTGCGTACAAATGCGTCTTTAAATAAACTTCTTGAAATAGAATAGATACTAAAGTGACAGGTTTATTTCTGAATTGGGCCATGCGCCATTCTGAATCCTTTCCGCATGTACTATTATGAGGTCAGCAGAATAATCAGATTGACTTTTTTTTTAGCAACTTGAACTTGAGCTCAATATCAATACATAATCGAGCCCACATGTTCAGAGTGTTGGCTAGAAGCAAACAACTATACATATATAATCCATACGTTCTTTCGTCTCAATATTTTTTGCCGCAATTAGCGTGTTCATACTGAACTTATTTGAACTTCCCTCAGCGGAGGAATGTAACAACAGGGCAATGCTTGAGCGCTACTAGCATATGTATGTACATATATTAGCGGGGTCTGGAGATTCTCGAAGCTTGCTATATATATATATATATATATATATATATATATATATATATATATATATATATATATATATATATAAGAATGCGTTTTTCACTCGTATGCCCTCGTCTAGGGTGACCATGGTCGTCGAGGGCGTGTCGAGTTCAACTCAGGAAAATGTTCTTGGTACGACAAACGGTCTCCTCGTGTGCACGTCGTAGGCCACCCATTGGTAAGCAAGCAAAGAGATAGACCAAAAGGCATGTGTGCTTGATCACACAGTAGCAGGTTGTGGTGTGGAACAGCGGGTTCATGGTCTCGCCGCCTCGCAGTCCATTGCAGAGTCCAGTCAGGGCTAGCGGCCGCGAACCGCAGCCAGAGACGAACCGAGAGGATACGCGCGCACAGATGAAAGCGACGAGGAAGCCAAACTATATGGTCAGTGAGGATGTGTGCGTGCGTGTAGATGTGTTCGGACATTCAAATCCGAAGAATGTTCAAAAATGTCGCCCTCCGTTTGCACGAAGCTCTGGCGGAACCCCATTTCAACTGGCGGCGCCCTTTCAAACCCCTGGCAGGGCAACGGTTGCGGTGGCATGTCGCTGGGGCTGCTCTCATCATTTTGTTGATGTTGTTGTTGTTGCTGCTGCAGCTGCCGCTGCTACTGTGATCATCATGGCACGAGAGGAACAGAACCCTTGACGTCCTGGTCAGAATGGCATTCGACAATACTCGTACAGTCCGTGGCTGTCGTGTCCTCTGTTTGCATTGGAGTGTCGTAGACTATCGCTTCGCGTGGTCTCCCTCCTACAGTCTATTTTTATTACAATGCTTCTCATTGGCTCCCCTTTTGCTTTGGGTCATCTGATCTTTCTTCCTTCTTGATTACTCTCTCTCTCTCTCGCATGCACACACATACTAACTTCCGTACCCAGCCAGTTTGACTAACGGCCTTCGGGGCAACAATATTCCAGTTCTAATCGTACTGACGCAAAAGTACGTATGTATATATAACAGAATGCGGTGAGAAGCGATAGAGAGAAAGGGACAGAGAGCGAAAGCGTAAGGGAGAAAGAGGAAGAGAACAAGATGAAAAATGATATAGTGAATCATACAGATAGACAGCAACAGGAACGCATGATTTTGGTGGCAGTCCAGTCCGTCCATACTCGCTGCTGCTGTTGTTGAGCTGGACTAAACAGGGCGTTGGTACCCCTACCCCCTCCTTTCAGTGGCTATGACCCCCCCGTAAAAAGAGCATCACAAAACCCAGGAAGGCGGAGGTGGCGACGGCAACGACATGTACAACGGCCGCCGACACCCCCTCACGGTTACCATTTGATGGCCCCGCAGGCGACACACAAGCGGCCGGTTAGACAGCGAGCAGAGCACATTTACACATGCCGACACAAGATGAGAGAAGGGGCCGCGAAGGGGTCACCTTTATTCCGTTCACACCACTATCGGCGTCCCATTGCTTCCATTGCAGCGATGGAATTTAGCCTATTGCTGTCGCTGTTGCCGCTGCTGTTGCTGCTGCTGCGATAACTGTCTTCTGCTGATCCCAAACTGGCCATCTCTCTACCGTTAGGTCCCCTACACCAGACTCATATTGCCGTCGTGGTCAGAGTCGTTTGTCCGTCGACGACGACATAGATATTGTCGTACACTTTGTCCGCAGCTTTCAGTCGTACATCCAGGCAGTAGACACGCACCACAGATGCCAACATATACATGTGTACCTTTTTTAAATCAAGTGAATTGCTTGGACGTACACTCAAATCGAGCATTAACACTAAACAACACCGAACTGTCAAATCTAAGTAAGCAACTGACGTCATGCTCTTAGGCAGGCGTTTGTTTTTCTTTTAAAAGCAGCTAACTACATAGCCGTGAATACGTATGTAGAAGTGCGAATCTAGAATTTGTTCCATTTAAGCCATCCGTGCTAGATAGGCTGTGTACAAACGTGTGTGGTAGCCACATCATCGCTCTCACCCGTCTCTCAAAGATGGGCCCCTCTATGGAACAAACAGGAAATCTACGCCGTTTCAATGTACCTCTCTATGGAGAGAAACATAAAAGGAAAAAATCCGCCCGATACCCCTCGGACGGCGTTGAAACCTCAGAAGGGCGTCGTTCCGCTTTCAGTACGTTCTTATCAAGGGGAGGCAAAGCTGAACGGACGCCCCCTTCCAAGCAACCGATATAGCTGGTCGCATCACGTACAATTACTGCAGATACTTACACAAAAACAACCTCCTTAAAAATGTTTTAATTCTAGATACTAATACACAGGGGTACACACTAAAGATATACACCTTTGCAAACGATACATACCATGACCTACAAATGACACCGCGTTTGTGTGACATTAGGTATTGACGAAGAAGCCTCGACTGCAGGGCGATATCCTCCACTTCGTGCCGCGATATATATATATATATAGATATATATATATATATATATATATATATATATATATATATATATATATATATATATACTATGTGTATATAGTAGTAAAGGTGGCTTGAGCGGCTAGCGCTTGGTGTTGCCATGTATAGGATCGAACTTTTTCTTCTAATAATTCTACCGTGAGTGTTGAAAATCGAGTTGAGCATGGCTTTGCTGTTACATCCCTCTGCCTGGAGGAAGCCCAAATAAGCGTAACATGAGCACGCTGAGGGTGGTCAAACAACATTTACGAAATAACGGTATATATAACGGCCTTCGACTACCTAACACTTCAAGCAAGTGGGTGCAATTAAGTTTGCCCCCTCCCGTCACGGCAAACCTTAACGAAAGGGAGCTGAAAGATAAATATGGAAAGCAAACAATCTAACGCTAGGAAATGAACAACACACACTGAAATCATTATATCACTAAGCTTCTAAGCAATTTTTACGAGTTATGGAGAACGCATTGTTGATGTATTTTGTTTATATAACTTCGCTATGTTAGCATTTTGGAGTGGACAATTGTGGACAATCGGAGAGAGCGCGGAGGCAGTTCAACAATGTGCTCTGAACAGACGCTGCATTTTCTCGTGGAATTTCGAGCGACAATCTCTGACGCAAGAATTTTGATGCTTTCGAGTCTCCTGTCAAAAGATTAAGGCTTCTACCTACGCTAAATTAGCTCGATCTTGGGGGGGGGGGCTGCAGCTCTCATAGTCTCGAACGTAAACGAACAAAAGTCGTGCGGATAATCAACGCTAGAATATTTTCTGCATTTGCTAGCCTGAGCAGCCCACACCTACGCCGACCACCAAAGGGGCTATTGAGTCGGTTACAGTTGCGTCCTAAACAAGCATGCGGTCACGCTCAAATGGCATCAAAGTCAGACAGTCAAGCATTTTTCCACCATTCCTGGAAAGACCCGGGGGTTCTAGAACACGCGGAAAGCCGGCCGATCTTAGTGCGCGACTAAAGATGCCATTTAAGGCGGAGTGACGTGCTCGTCGGCCTGCGCTCAAGACGCATAACACGCCATGATGGGCCAACGCGTCCACAAAATCACCACACGACATCAGCGGGGCACGACTAGGTCAACATCAAGCCGCAGCCCTGTGCTTATGCGCGTCATTTCGTCGTCAAAAAGAGTTCCAATTTGCGGACAGGGCAGGGCTTGTACCCAAGCCCCAGCTCCTTAACTACTGACAGCTCGAAGCCTGGCTCTATCAACAACGGCAGGTGCTCTATTAATCGGGCCTGCTAGTCGCTTTTCTGGTTGGGGGGGCTGTCGAACTGCCCTGGTTAGCCCTATCATCGGGAGGAGCATCAAATAACGACGACAATTCGTCGGCCAACATTTGAAGTTCAACGTTATAAGCACCCATCACTATCCAATAATGCCGCCTAAAGAAAAGGGGAGCATTACCTGTTCCTTTGCCACAGCAGCCAGCCTAAGATTTAGTTTGTTTGAAAATACCTCTTAGCTAAGTATATTAAATGGCTGTAAAAGCTCTAGTAATAAAAAAAGTTGCAACATCTTAGTAGGTGTGTCAATCTCGTACCTAAAAACAAGGTCTAAAAAGAAATAGGCCACAGTGAGCCCCCAATTGGGAAATCTTTCTGTGGAAAAGTCAAGTTTGCCTTTGACTGGCTAATGGGTTTGCAATGCCGTCGGGCAATGAGGGTACACCTAGCAATTCTAGGTTAACCTTGTTTACAACGTGACAGCTCGGAAATAAGTCAAAAACGTTAGTTAACTCTAGTGGCTCAACTTCGTTGTGCGCTGTGATATATACGTTTGACGGTTTTAGTGTCAGGCCGCTAATTGCACCAAAGTTGATTACTTTCCGAATATCGTCAAGTACGTTCGGGAGATCCCCGCCCAGAACCCCGTTATCCAAGTACGAGGCATTAAAAGAGGACTGCAGCAAATCCACCAGTTCCTTGAAACACAAAAAAGCGGAGGATCCAGGGGATCATTCTGCTGAAAACCTGCCTGCGATAGCATAGTGTTGGAAATTGTATTACAATTCCGGTTGGAAAAGTTTGAACTACATCAAGATCTAACAATGTCTTCGCCTAATGAAATGTAAGTTCAAACTAAACACTTCAATCTGTATGACAAATCCCGCGACGGTCGTCCAATGAAGCAAATGTGGTCCGACCGAAGTCTGCAATTGGCAAAAACCTAAGAATAACATACGCATTGCTAAATGTGTGGGATTCAATGCCGTACCTTTCCATATTATCCTTCACGATTACCTCGAACTTTAAAAACGTGCTCTGAGATATCTCGTGATTTGTCGCAGGTCAAAACGGACGCGCAGGCCTTTCGGGCTCGAAAATTTCCGAAACAAAGTTGATGAGGTTCGAGTCCATTTCTTCTCGACGCTCGTCACAGATGATGAGACTTGGGTACATTTTTTATTGGTTGGTAAGTAGACAGTTGTGGCTGCTGACGTCATCAGCGTCAGGTTCGAGGGAGAGATGGACCGGTGTGCGGAGACTAAATGGCAACATTACAAAAACTGCTACTAGAGGATTAAAAGAAGGACACAGCCCGGTACGAAGAAGAACACAGCGATTTAGAGAGATAAGATGCAAATTGGGCAAGCCTAATATTTGTTCGTTAACATAGAAATATGTGGCGAAGACTAATTGCACAAGTTATATTGTCCTAATTATATGTATAACGTGGTACAAGAGGAAAGTTGTACCGCTATAATACGGTGAGCAATTACATCTGCTACATCTTTCAATTTGTTACATCTATTCAATTTAGTGACATGAGACCACTAAGTAAATTATTAGAAAGATCGCCTCTACGGACCAGACAGATTCAAGTATGTTTCCTATTCTCAATGAGCATCGCATAAAGGGAATTCGATCGCAACATAGATCGAACCGGCGACACCTCGGTAGATGGCAGTCATGACTAACGCACTAGTCCCCTGGAACACGCTGCCACTATGCGTAAAAGAAAAGGCAAAGTCGGTCATAAATTAGACTTATTACAATTCGATTTAGAGCAGGCCACCATATATGTATATATATATATATATACACGTGTCAGTCGGCATGTTGTAGAAAACATAACCACGTAATGCAATATCATTGATCTGCGTATGTTCCCTGTACAGTTAAGTTGGCTTTGAAAGGGTTCGCATCCTACACAGGACGTTGATGACGACGCTGTCGCAACTTCAGCGAATAGATCCATCTGCTAGAACGGATCAAGCTGAGAGCAGCGGCGGCGCCATCGTCATTGGATTGACCACTCGACCTTTTCCTCGTCTTCCTCCGGAAGTCGTATTCATCCATTAGAGAGAAGCGAGAGGGAAGCAGAGGTTATGGTGCGGTTTTTTCCTACTCTATTTATATGTATTTATATGTATATTCATCTATCTACCCTCCTGTATCAGCGGACTGTAAAAGCCAGACGAAACGAGATATCGCAGGACATTTATTCATCGTGTAGTCCGTCAGTCGTGTAGCTGGACGGCCGTGATGCATGATTTCTGAGGGTGATGGTGCTGCTGCTAACGTCCCGGCGCACACTACGTTAGCGGAGCGTCCTCGTCTCTATCCGTTGCCAAATACCAGCTATAATAGCAACATTATCAAGGGAGAGAAAATCGGTAGGCAGACTATCTATTTGTCGTATTCTAGAAGGCGACGAACTTCGCAGCATTTCGTTTCAATGCTAGCGTTGACAGCTATGACTGGCGATATGCAAGCTGTTTTAGCAGCACCGAAACAAGCAAGCGTATCGTAAAAGCTGCCTAGGAAAGGTTGGGCGTCGCATATCTAAATATGTATACACACTTGTAAGTGTTGCATTTACACACACATATATATATATACTTCTCGTGTGGGTAACAATATGCATATATATATATATACAAAAAAGCTTGTGTGCATATTTATATCATGGTGCATATATATTAGGTTGGTTAAGATGTAATTGCCATTTTTCGATGTGTTCTTTAAATGCCCGTCACACTTCTAAATAGACTGCTGTGTTTACAAAACATATACCTATATATATATATATATATATATACGCACAAAGAGAACAATCTAACGAATGTATGACCCATGTCAGTCAGCTAGTGCGAGCCGAAACGGGACAGCAGAGGCAGACAGATGTCAATTTGCTCACGATCGCTTGCGGCAACCATGCACAGGTCTTCTACGACGACCTACTTGATTCAAGCTCGCAGCCCCCCCGTAGCGGACGAACGCTGTCTAGTTCGAGTGGTGGTAGAACATCCTCTGCGATATGTTTGCTGCCAATATACGGTTAATTCGTATTCCGCTTTGTTCGTTGCTGCTGCTGCTGTCGCTGCCTGTTAAACCCTTTATTTTTCACCCTCTATCTTTCTTTCGCTTCTCGTTCTGTCTCTCGGATTCTTCCTCCTATTTCCTTTATTTTTGTCTCTGTACGGCTTGTCTTGCGGACAACAACAACAGCAACAGCAAGCAGCACCACGCTTGACGGACAAGCTGATCGAATGCAGGCCGCGCGCCGTGGGTGGATGAGTGGAATAGGTAGACATATATATATATATATATATATATATAGAGAGAGAGAGAGAGAGGAAAACGAGAGAAAAGTGTCACTAGGTCATAACATAAGCCTTTTGTTCCCACGAATGTTCAGAACTTTGGTTTCCAGACGAGCTGGTAGAGAGGAAACTGCCACTACTAACCACTACTACTACGACGACGACTAACTATGTGGCTGATCGAGGCGAAAACGTGGAGCGGGTGAGCCGGTTGGCCTCACATTCGTTGGCTGGTCGAGATCGCGCTGAGATTCGGACAAAACCCCACCGGAAGGACGATCCTGGCGGCCGACCAAACCAGCCAGACAGGGTAGCGGGGCGGTAGGGGTTCGGGACTTCGCCTGTCCCGCCGTACGACATCGATCTGTTCGATCGACACACACACACACACAACAGAGTGTCGAGCCCCGGTCTGCATGACCCGCGTGTCGTCGACCACTGAAATGCGGGGAACAACGCAAGTGTTCGGCGGGGAGGGGGGATTCAGCTCTACATGTCTGCACGGGATTTGGCCTCAGAAACCGCTACATTGATAGTTAAGCCCTCAGTGTATATAGTTAGGGCAGCTAACGACAATAAAAAAAAGCATTCATACTTTGTACGAAAAGCCAAGTGCCGAACACCAAGAACGGCCACAGCGTTAAACAGCAACAACAGTAATTGTAACAAGGCTCACTTGTTGCACTGTTGTGTGTTCTATTGTTGCTCCGTAAACAAATAATGCCTTAGATAAAGCTTACGATGATCATAATACTGTGTCCTGGCTACGTGTATAAACACCCGAAACCTTCCCTTAGCGGCAGGTCACTATGGAAAAAAATATGTTTGATATAATATGCAAAAATCACAAAGTAATAGGAAAAATTGTTTTCTCGCATAACCTGGCAATACATCACTGCTATTCGTAACTATTTATTGACTTTATATCTGCCTGCGACCGCAAATTTGGTTCGAGTAGGAAATCTGCATAGGGAGCTATCTAGTAGTCACAACAACAGTGTTACTGCTGTTGCAAATGGCGTTAGCTGAAGATGCCCTATAATAGCAATGTTAATATTAACTCAATCATATGAATATGCATATTATTTTATATTACACTATATCTCAATTAGGTTGTATAAAAAGTGCATATTATTATAGGTCTACTTAAGACACATCGTTTAAATATTGAATTACACACCCCAGTTGGGATCAGAAAGTGGAGCGCACAATAAACCGTTCACGACTTCAGTGAGTTATTGGCTCGCCACTCAAGTCATTTATGTGTTAAAAGTTCAAATGAACAGGCCCGTTAAGTAAGTCTGCAGCAAGCCATAACCGTCCTATGATGAAAAATAGGTTACAGAATAGAAACAAATAGGTAACCTCTAGACATTTTCGTGAGGAGACGTAGGTAACGCTACAAGCAAGATAATAACGACGCCTCAGGCAGTTACAGGCAGATTGTGTATATGTATGGGGGTTCCTTTATTCGTCGTGTATTGCAAGACTTCATCTTATTGTTTTAACATGAACCTAGACAAGCCCGCCCGCGTACTCGTTAAGTAAGGAGAAATAGGTCTTTGGTCTTTTCTCTAGGTTGCAAAAAATGTAGGGTTTTAGGGCACTCTAATAAAGGTTAAAATGTTGTTTTTTCTGTTGTATTTGCTGTTCTAGACGCTGCCATTGTTGACGCCGTTGTTGCTGTTTCTGGCATACTAAGATGTGAAAACCAAGGGCCTCCTGCGAGGTAGTTTTTCGGGCCATTGAAGACAACGACTTCTTGTGTTGCTTTAATGAACATCGGGTTAATTCGAACCACTCTTATTCGTCGCTAATGAGAGAGTGAATACGAGCTTGTTCACAGCTGTTTATTATAATCGTCGTTACGATTTCATTTTATGCTTTCGGTTCATGCAGCAATCATTTTTTTGGAATAGAAGTAGCACCCATCGCCACATTTACAATTTCACTAATATGGGATAAGGTGGAAGTACGAATTGCGTTTAATTGACGGAGTGAGGTTTTTTGGTCTAAATAGAGTTTTTGCGCTATGATCAACATGCAGGATTAGGGTTGTTCACGTGTTGGAAAAAACGATGGAATCTAAAGAAAACATGCGCCTTTGACGTTTATATAAAAAACTGGCAAAACAAATTGCGAGGTGGACATATTGACGGGCTAGCGATCCAAGAGATCGACATCTGCGGTCTTTGCAGCCCACAAATGTTATCCATTTCTGTGCAACATAGAGGGTTTTCATGATTCACAGCATGAATGACCCAGCACGGGTGTTTATAACCTAAATGTATAATCGTCGTAACAGGCCGACATAAACAGTTCGACATGTCGTCGATGTCAATGCAGAAAACCGTCGCGTTATAATCGGAATTGCTCTTAGTGCAAAGACAAAAAATGCAACACTCGTATTTTAGTGTCAGTACTAATTACTATACGGTGAATTAGGCTCACCAAGACCTGCCTAATTCATTGGCCGTAACCTCTCATTCATTGACGCCTGCACATCGTGAAATACCTCACGATGCACACGTATCTAATAAAAACCTCCATGTACCAAAAACGCAGGCCTACGATGTGCCACTTTTATAATAACGAAGTAGGAATATCAGCAGTGCGCGTACAGTGGATGCGTAGCTGCTTCATCATGAACGGAATCATCTGGACAAAATGGCGCTAAAACCAGAACTCTTTGGTACAACTTGACGGGGTAAAGTAGAAAAGGAAATGGGCTGCGACCCTGGTGCCTGAATCGTCGGTTTGAAGCCTCGGCCGGCACTACACACAACTTTTCCAAGTGATCTCTCCTACGTCTTATAGATTTGTGTTAAGATTGTTTTGAATCAATACAAGTAATATCTATATATATATATACGCAGTCACTTAACATACTTTTTACATGCTCGATTTGCCATTACAGGCCCGTGCAATATGTAGAACAGACTTGTCTAAAAACGATTATGTATGTATATATATATATATATATATATATATGCATATGGCACTCATAAAACGGCAATGATCTTCGACTAGCTGGATATGAGACACGGTGCTACTGTTTCGTTTGATGGGTACAATAACAAAACAAAGATTTCAGAAAAGATGTATCATTGTTTCACGAAATCAGCTCGTTTCGATCTTTCTCCTATTTCACGTTCTGCCCCCCCCCCCCCCTGAAACCCCCTGCGCACGCTCTGCCTCCGTAAAGAACCGATCGGTCACGATGCACAGTAACGGTAATGATACAATGGCCGATATATATATATTTCCGTCGTTGCTGACTTTTGTTCAGTAGAAATCAATGTATCTGTTCCACTACAGATTACACTGAGCTCTATATGTATACGTGTGCATATATATATATATATATATATATATATATATATATATATATATATATATTATATATATATATATATATATATATATATATATATATATATGTTATAAAGGTTAATGTTCGTCAACTCGTTGAGGTCAGAGCGGATGACGAGAGCTCCATTGGTCGACTTTAGAGGAGACTACCTACCTGGCTAGCGAGTGATCTTTCTTCGGCTGATGTTGTGTTCGGTTCTCCCCTCCCCACCTCCCCTCGTATTTCCGGATCACTGCAGCACGCTGGCTGAGCCGAGCGAGTTGAGCGAGTTGCGTTCAACTCCGCCACATAGAGAAGGCACCTTGTTGTAGAAGACGCGTGTGCAGCACAAAAACGAGTTGACGCTGCTGCTGCTGCTGCTGTTTTGGCGCATCCGTCGCGGGTTGTGCTGGCCTTGCCGCTCCTATGCATGCTGCGGTTATTGCAGTGGTTGTTGTTCGTGTTGTTACTGTCGTTATTGTTGTTGTTGTAATTACTGTTGTTATCCTTGTTGTTATGAAAGCTGTGGTCGTCGCTGTTGTTGTTGATGTTTGTGTTGTTGTTTGTGTTGTTGTTGTTTGTGTTGTTGATGTTTGTGTTGTTGTTGCTGATGTTGTTGTGTGAGGGCAATTGTTGTTGCTGTTGCTATAGGTATTGCTATTGTTGTTGCTATCAATTTTGCTATTGTTGTTGCTGCGCGCTGCTGCTACCACCATTGCGGTTTTTGTTTCAGCTGCTGCTACTGTTTTTGTTGTTGTTGTTGTTGTTGTTGTCGTCGTCGTCGTCGTTTTCACCGTTCTCGCCGTCATTAGTATCATAAGTTTAACGATCTTTGTTGTAGTTGTCGTGGTTCTTCTTATCGTTTCCGTGTGCACACAACGACGTTCTTGCTGTGGTGGTCGGTCGAACGATGAACGGAGCTGCGGTGAACAGATGACCTTCTCTCTGCGCCTGTGAAGCGGATCGCCCACAGATCGACAAAGTGGAATCCTTTGAGAAGTGAAACAAGATCATCGGCGACCACGGCGCCAGCAGCAGCAGCAGCAGCAGCGCGTGCTCAATGGGGTTAACGGTACAGTATTGAGTTGAGTCGGGCGGCGCCACAATGACAACTTCTACTTCTTCTATCTACGACAACAATGAGCCCAGCCTCTACCCCCTCTGCTACTACTACTAATGCTGCTACTAGAACCTTCATTACGACACTACGGACTATTTGGTAGAGATGGTTGTACTATTACAACAAGGCTATTAGCTAGCATAACTCGTGCAACATCAACCATTGTAGCACTAGTCTTGAGACAGTCGCGTAGTCGTGTAGTTCATAGTGCACACGCTCACACATACACACACCCACCCAGCCACACAAAAGTAGTTACACATAGCAGTCACGGCAGGTCGAACTAACCAGTCTGCGCGAACATCTGGAAGCATTGCGACATGCGCTCTATGTATGTATGTATGGGTGGGTGGGTAAAAGCTATGTCTATGCAAGTCATCTACAGTGTCCCGTCATCACCACTCAGCCTGGATCGAACGGCTACGCTACTCCTCCCGTACTCAGCCATTCCACATTCACACACACACACAAACGCTGAACAGTTAGAACAACGTCCGTATCATCGGCTTCACAAAAACAACAACATCTGCGACGACAACAACAACAACAACATTTGCGACGATAACAACAACAACAACATTTGCGACGATAACAACAACATGTGCGACGACGACAACAACAACAACAACATCTGCGACGAGAACAACCACATCTGCGACGACAACAACAACATCTGCGACGACAACAACAACATCTACGACGACAACAACAACATCTACGACGACAACAACAACATCTGAGACGACAACAACAACATCTGAGACGACAACAACAACATCTGCGACGACAACAACAACATCTGCGACGACAACAACCACATCTGCGACAACAACATCTACGACAACAACAACATCTGCGACGACAACGACAATAACAACATCTGCGACGACAACAACCACATCTGCGACAACAACCACAACATCTACGACGACAACAACAACATCTGCGACAACGACGACAACTTCCTCCACTTGTATTTGCTGCAGACCCGACATACGAGGCTTGTTTTGTCCGCCGTTTGGCCTGCTACCGGTGTTGCTGCGGTTCGCCGAGGCCGCGTGCTGCGAACGGGTAGACAAGAATCGATCGGCTGTTACGCAGTCAATTAGGCGATAGAAGAGACAAAGCCAGCGAGATAGAAAATGTTACGAGGGATAAGAGAGAGGGGGCGGGGGTAGAAAGGAAGAGAGAGAGAGGGGGAGGAAGATAGAGAGGGTGTATGAGTGTGTGTGGGCGCGATGAACAATGATGTGGGAAGAGTGTGACAGGGAGCAAGAGAACCAGAACGGGAGGAACACAGAAGGCAAGACGACAATAAGCAAAAGACAAGGAGGGAAACGCAGACAGCGGATGGAAGAAAAGGAAAAGCTTTTCTCTTTCATCGCCGCGGAAACTCTATCTAACCCTTGCTTTTCTTTTTTCCCCTTAAGCCCGTCTGCTGCTGCTGCTGCTGCTTCTTTTGAACAGAAGGAACTAGGCGGCGATCGGCCGACCAATGGCCGGAAACTTCGGCACATCGGAACTGCGGTGATCGTCCGACCGGCTGACCGATCCTCTGTCGCTGTTGATGCTGCTGCTGCTGCTATTTGGACAGGTCCGAATGACCTGAAAGGCTACTAGGTAGCCAAGACTTATATGGCAGCATATTTGACGAGAACGGTGTGAGCGGCGATAACGACAGCAACAACAACAACAGCAACATCCTAAATTGGGAAAGAAAGAGGCTCCACCATGTGTAACAACGTGTTTTCGAGCTGGACAGAGGCCCTCCGACGGGACGGAATGGAAAGGTGTGAAAGATTCGCCGAACAGAAAAAAACAGATATTTGCTTATGAAGTCGACGTTTTGCAGGGCGTTTTGGGACCGTCATTCTCGGGTTACTCTAGTTTCTTCATTAACACAACTGCTTTGTGCATCGTTCACGTTCGACTCTCCGCGTAATCGGCTTTGTGTGAGTTGCGTTTCAAAACCGCATTCTATTGTTTATTTGAATATTAATTTATTTTGTAACGAACCTGCAATGATTGCTCGCCAAGGCTGATACAATCACCTTCTAGAATTTTGAATAAATCGTATCAGCTGTGTTGAAAACTACATGTACAGCGACCGAGTTAAAACTAAACGTTCATTGTATCTAGTAGAGTAGGAGGGATGTAGCTAACAAGTATACGTTTTTTTTTGTAGGCATTTTCTGCTTATGCTAACATGTTTCTATACAGACGTATCATCCTGCTGCTGTATTGTATGTACATGTTTCGAAAAAGTACAGAAAAGCGCTACTAGTAGTGTGAACGCAAAAAAATCCAACACGGCTATCGATAGCAACGGCGTCGTGTCTATTCGAACCTACATTCGCTTCTGTGACAACCTTTGAAATATACATCAAATGAGAGGTCTGATCATAGACATAAAATGGGAACCCTGATCACCGACAATCTGCGGTAGCGTTGTGGTCGTGTTCTTCAAGCCAAGATCAAGTTATTTTGAAAATATGCATCATGTTGATAACGGCACATTGTGGACCTCTGTGGCACGTTGTGGACTTCTGCGGCACGTTATGGACTTCTGCGTCAGGTTATGAATTTTTGCAGGACATTGTAGACTTCTACGACATATTACGGACTTCTGCGAGATGTTGTGTACTTGTACGGCATGCTGTGGACTTGTGCTGGACGTTGTGGAGCTCTGCAGATCGTTGTCGACTTCTGTAAAACGTTGCGGACAAATTTGCTGTTGATATCTGTCGCATGTCCAAGACATATCCTGCGCTCATTCGCCGCTTTTATTACCGACAACGTCTATCTACCAGCCAAAATCATCTAGATTATTAGAATACGAACGCGGCCGTAGAAAAACGGCGTTCCACTCCAGTCCACCTAAAACAAGGTAGTGGTGCAGAAGATAGAAGAGTATTCAATGGAAAAATGAGTACCAGTCGAAGCAATACAAGCGATGCTTACTTGATGCTGCTGCTGCTACTGATGATGATGATAGCGGTAATGCCGAGGGGAATTACATTGACGACAACAGCGGCGCAATCCACAAGCATGACTACAGCATCCATCGGTCGTATCGAGTCAACGAGTCGAGCAGATCATAACAAACAGATGCCACAGCTGCTTCTGCTGTAGCCGTTGCTGGCGGCACAGTTGTTTTGGGACGAGTGAGACGGGGGGGGGGGCGGGGGGGGGGGCTCGGTCGGAAGGAACAAGGCGCTGCCCTTGTTCCGCTAAGTTCATCATGCCGACAAGGCGGGTGTCCATTGGAGACGCTGGCGTTTCTCCGCCACCGAACACAATCCTCCTGTCCTCGCGGACTGCTACTGTGGGGCCCGTTCATTGCTACTGGTTACACCTGTGCGTGTGTGTCTATGTTTGTATATATATATATATATATATATATATATATATATATACATGTATATATATATATATACATATATATATATATATATATATACATACATATATATATATATATTTGTATATATATACATATATATATATAGTGTCCGTCGTGTCGGCGGTGATCGCCGACCTGCACGCCGCAAAGGCGCCACTTAAACGGGGCCGCGCCTCGTATATGCGCCTACGTGCATGCACACGCGCCTACCGTGCGTCGGTGCATGAACTGCTGCGTGTTTCCGTGTGTATGACTTCGTCACTGAACGATGCTGCCGCGCGCTTTGGTGCATCATCTAGCGTCAGCGTCATGAGCGCAGTAGTTTCAGTGGTTTTCCGCAAAATGCCGGTCGTCGTCGACGTCGTCGTTGTTGTTGTTGTTATCGTCGCCGTTATTGTTGTTGTTCACAGAACTCAATAAACGGACAGCGGCAACAAGAACACAGCGGCGTACGCGCGCACCAACTAAGCACGTTAGAGTTGTGGCGGCTGTGATAGTGGCGATGGTGGTAGCCCTGGAGGAACGGCCTCTGTCGCGTAACAAACGCGCATCGTAGTCCATCTCGTTGTTGTTGTTGTTGTTGTGGTTGTTGTTGCCACCGTCACTGTTTCCAGGAACAGATAGAAATGACAATGAAGGACAAACAAAAGTAGATGAAGAAAATGAAGACGGAAAATATGAGCACTTATCTTTCAAGTTCCTCCGTCGACGGACCGCATCGCAGCAGCCGCAATCCAATCCGCATCACGTGCGGCGTTCGTTCCCCCAGAGCCCCAGAATGATAGCGGCGTAAACAGCAGTAGCTGGAGCAGCAGAATCGCACAAGTAGGACGTAGGCAGGTAGTGATGGTAAAGAAGACCGGTAGAGGTTAGTACGCGTGGATAGAGCGCGTAACGGTTAGTGGCATCCGTCGTAGCAATAGTACTAGTTATTGCAGCTGCAATAAATTGGCTGGTTGCCTGCTGCTAAACCAATGCCAACAGGGTCAATGATGATGATGATGATGATGACGACGACGACGACGACAACAACAACAACAACGCAGAAAAACAACAACTGCTCTGTCTCGATGAAGTCGATATGATCGAGCGTTCGTGGCGATTAGCGCTGCTTTTTGTTCAGTCCGCATAGCCGTTTGGCTTGTTGAGTGGGAATTTCATAAAGGGCACCGAAAGCCTAGATCAATCCATCCACACACACACCCAGATCCATGCTCACATATACACATATGTGTGTACATCGACATCTACAGAGGATAAAGGAAAAACGGGTGGCATTCACTAAAGCACAAGGCTACAGACTTTATATCGAATATTCAGGAGTATATATAAATATATATATATATATATATATATATATATATATATATATATATACAGGGTATGGCAGGAAGGTTTTTAAGGCGATGCATAGAATTGTAGAGCTCGTTAAAGCAAATATTTTTTCCAATATAACATAGTCTCTAAGACGTCTTGTTTCGGAGTGAGAGTGAAATTACTACTATTTGTGACAATGCTGTTTTTGTCCGAGATAGGAGACAACCAGTCCTCCTAGACAGAAACTAAGCACACGTTCGTGTTCGTGATAAAATTCTGCTCCATCTGAAGAATATGCAAGGCCGGTCAGAGGACGCAACACGGTAGCTTAGAAGAGAATTCGCCAAAAATTAAGTTTTTTTATTAACGTTCACGCCAAATACTTCAAAATCATAACCCTACAACCACTCACAGCGCAACGGACATACCAATGGGCAATTCAACGGCGATCATTTTGGTACCAAATATGTAAAATGACTGTGTGGCGACGTTCACTACCGCCGACGTGTCGCGCAACAGCCGCAGCGCGTCATTTTCCATGCACTTAATCTGGACATCCCGCCGACAAATCGTAATTACTCCGCAACCACAGCTCGCATGGACATATGTTTGGTACCAAAATGATCGCGCATTGACTGAATATGTGCGTTTTGAGCGCTGTGAGTGGTTGTAGGGTTATTATTTTGAAGTATTTGGCGTGAACGCTAATAAACAACTACATTTTTGGCGAATTCTCTTTTAAGCGACCATGGGGCGTTTTCTGACCGGCCTTGCATATTCTTCAGATGGAGAATAATTTTATCACGAACACGAACGTGTGCTTAGTTTCTGTCTAGTGGTTGTCTCGCAACAGCACATTTTGTGCTCCTATGTCGGACAAAAACACCATTGTCACAAATTGTAGTCATTTCACTCTCACTCCGAAACAAGACGTCTTAGAGACCATGTTCTATTGGAAAAAATATTTGCTTTAACGAGCTCTACAATTCTATGCATCGCTTTAAAAGCCTTCCTGTCACACCCTGTATATATATATATATATATATATATGGAAGAAAAAGGGAGCAAAAATAGCAGAAGCTGCTTTGATAGGCATAAGCCTGAGCGTATGTATTTGCAAATATTTTGCTCACGAAAAACGTAGTGTATCAAAAATAAGAGAAGCAAAAGCAACAGAAATGCAAGTGATAACTCTAGCCGAGATTGGTTATATCCCGATGTCCATGTATAGAGAGAGCTGGACGTCTCAGACAGTAAACACAGAGATGTAATGGGTATTAATGTGGCTGTTATCAAAGTTTAGTGTTACAATTACATAATACATCTATGCTCCCCGCGAGTATTGTTTTTTTAAAATTAAATAATGACCGACTTAGTACGCTTCATTGTATACTCGACAATCATCTAGATTACAACCAACCACGCCCTGTACTGTAAAAGTGGTCGTTCGAAAAGATTCGAACCTGTGACTTCCCGAATGCAGAGCAGTTGAAGCACAGAGCACTCTTGTTGCAGTAAATCACGCTTGCTCGGCTTCAGTCAGGGCACGGTTGCTCGGGCAGCCAATCGAAGTGACCACCATCCCAGCATCCCGGAATCCCAGCATCGTGAACAGCGTGATCTGATCTAAACCCGTGTTTGTTCGTTTTGTTCCTGCACGCTAACGGGCACATCAATGCATTCATCTATCTATCTAACGGCTACGACGCTTGAATCAGTCGGTCTCGACGACACTCGCGCATAGGACGAGACGAAGCAAACTCGACTCCCTCGGTCATAGCCTGAAGCCTGCGCGGCGGATAGTGGCGGTTTTATGGCCGCCACACAATGGGAAAATGGCGCATGTTTGTGTTGGCGGCACTCAGTGAAAGATAGAGAGCAATTCAGCCCTCGTTACGACGAGAGTGCATAATTGCGTCTGTGTTTGCTGTAGCATACATATATATATATATATATATACTCGCCAGAGATACACGTGTGCACAACGGGAAAAGGGGTTACTACTACTCTCTCTCTCTACATATATATATATATATATATATATATATATACACAGACAGAGAGAAGGCTAGCCGTCCCTTAACAGGAAGGTGTCGTCGTTCGAGAGTGCTATGACCACAACGAGCTGAGCTGGTGTTGTTCATATAATCTTCCACGATGGCACTGATGATGAGGATAAAGATAATGATGATGGTGGCGGTGATGATTATTAGCATCCACCTAGTTATCTATCTATCTATCTAGCCGGGGCCACCTTTGAAAAGGGAATGAACGGCTCAGGGAGGGGGGAGATGGCTGTGGGTGTTTTTTTGCTGGGGCGCGTGGAGGCGAGCCGCTTCAGGGACACCACTAAAGGGGCCATAGGGCCAGGCGGAGCGAAGGACTGCTTGGTTCGACCTGATCCGATCTAACTTTCAGCTTCTCTTATTCTGTCTCTCTTTCTCCCTCTCCTCCTCTCTTTCTCTGTGCTGCTCTTCTATCTCGCGTCGCGCTGACTGAAATTCGAGAACGATCTCCTACGACCCCATACCCCCCGTGTCCTTCAGACCGAGTGCACGACGTCTACGATTACATTTGAAGTCTCTATTAAGTTCAAGTGTGGCCGCCGCACATGTATATGTATGTATATATATGTCGTTATTTAGAGGAGCTCTAAATTCAACAGTACATTTTAAGCTTCGACAAGGCAAACCCTAGGGGAAGCACATAACAACCGGGTAACTATATATATATATATATATATATATATACTACCGACTTAACAGCAGTATTAAGTAAACAAGGTAACGTCATAACACAGTGAACACGACATGCGCGTAGATACATTATAAATACTGCATATACATATATATATATATATATATATATATATATAGAACCGGCTTTTAAGAAGACCCGTTCGACGATACATTCATCGATAATAATCCTACAATGATGACAATATCAGTTCTGTGCATGGGTGCAAATGGCGGCGGGGATCATGCGTGGGGTTGTGCGCGTTTGTGCGAAGTATCAAAGGCGTGGTGGGTGCATTTGCGGCTCGAATAGCCACCTCAGTTGGCTGTCGGCGAGGTCCCTCATGTTGATGTGATGCTCTGCGGTAGCCCGACTGATTTTACATCTCTGTTTCTCGCTAAGCGCTAAGCTTCCTCCACATTATCTCTCTCACTGTACTTATTTCGCCCGATCTCTCCGTTTACCTCGTTATCCCATATTCCTTCTCTGTCTTTTGAAGTACGGCTCATGACAAAGCTAGTCGACCATGCCGAAGGCAACCATTCGCCATCGATTAATGTCCTCCGCGCACCTGCAATAAGTCAAATCTGCCTGAAAGATAAGCAGGAAAATAACAAGACTCGCAAGAGTGATTTAGAGATTCCGTCAGATCTGCTGGGTATCTCGACTAGTCGTGTGGATGGGGAAGTTCTCTGACAACGACGGTAGAGGAACCCACGACTTCTTATAACGTTTTAGTTTCGGCGTTTCAGCGTAACACCACTACACCAGGTTGAGAGCAGCCACTGTTTCTGGGCACGCTAAATACCACAGAACAAAGCAAAGCTGCTCTATATATATATATATATATATATATATATATATATATATATATATAGGGTGTTGCAGGAATATTTGAAGAGCAATATACAGAATTGTAGAGCTTGTTAAAGCAAATGTTTTTTCCAATGGAACATGGTCTCTGAGAAGTCTTGTTTCGGAGGGAGAGTGAAAATACTACAATTTGTGACACTTGTGTTTTTGCCCGACATAGGAGCACAAAATGTGCTGTTGCGAGACAACCAGTCTCCCTATACAGAAACTAAGCACACCTTCGTATTCGTGATAAAATTCTGCTTTATCTAAAGAATATGCAAGGCCGGTCAGAAGACGCGACATGGTCGCTTAGAAGAGAATTCGCCAAAACTGAAGTTTTTTATTAGCGTTCACGCAAAATACTTCAGAATCATAAACCTACAACCACTCACAGCGCTCAAAACGGACATATTCAGCCAATGCGCAATTCATGGCGATCATCATCGCGCGACAGCCGCAGCGCGTCATTTTTCATGCATTTAACCTGGACATGCCCTCCGAAAAATCGTAATTACTCCGCAACCACAGCTCGCCTTGACATATGTTTGGTACCAAAATGATCGCCATGAATTGCGCATTGGATGAATATGTCCGTTTTGAGCGCTGTGAGTGGTTGTAGGTTTATGATTCTGAAGTATTTGGCGTGAACGCTAATAAAAAACTTCAGTTTTAGCGAATTCTCTTCTAAGCGACCATGTCGCGTCGTCTGACCGGCCTTGCATATCCTTCGGATGGAGCAGATGAATTTTATCACGAACACGAAGGTGTGCTTAGTTTCTCTATAGGAAGACTGGTTGTCTTGCAACAGCACATTTTGTTCTCCTATGTCGGGCAAAAACACCAGTGTCACAAATTGTAGTAATTTCGCTCTCACTCCGAAACAAGACTTCTCAGAGACCATGTTCCATTGGAAAAAACATTTGGTTTAACGAGCTCTACAATTCTGTATATCGCTCCTCAAATATTCCTGCAACACTCTGTATATATAGTGAGCTTTAAATTAGGCTTGGCGAAAGGCTGAATCGGTTGTTCCTTAACTTCCAAGTTAAGGGAAATCGAGATATTGAATGTCGAATCATCGGGGTCACGATAGCTTTTTAACTTCAAATTATAAGGTTTTGTTGTAAAGTCTGTGACAGGTTCCACGGCCCAACAATTGGCTTGTCGCCGCCCTCAGACCAGTGTGGGCCAGAATTTTTACATTTGTATTCGCGCTGTGCACGAGCTTATCGTTTTGCAAGTGAACTGCTTTGCTTCAACTTGCTTTTACCTACCTTGGGACAGCGAACAACGTCCACGACGACGACGACGACCTTTACTCCATCCGCGCTCAGCACTCGCATCACTGGTGAGACCAATGTGGCTTTCACGAAAGCTCGTCTTTAGTCTGCCTGCCGTCGCTACCCCCGTCTCACGTGTTACGAACCAGCGCAAATGCACACAGGCTAGTGCAATCCAACTTAGAGCTCGTCCAGAGTCTGAAGTATTCAGCCTACCTGCACATACAGCGGAGCTTTAAATTAAGCAGAGGGAAATCCGAAGAGAGAGCGAAGGGCAAGCGAGAAAAAGGAGCCGGGAAAATCGAGTGAGAAAGAAACATGGGAAAAGCAAGAGGGAGAGAAATAAGAGATAAACACCGGAGGGGTTGGACTAGCTGATGACGATTGCACATGATGCAACATATGAAACACAACGAATCAACCAGCACCGCCGCTGCTGCTGCTGCTGTTGCAGCTGCCATAGCACATAGGGAGGAACCGTGGCGGTCTTATAGCAAAAGATAACTGATTGTTCTTTTCCTATACATATTGCATAGACGTATGTATTCAAATGCACATATCTACAGTCTACTATGACTGAGCATATGTATACATATACATAATGAATTTCTGCCTATTTTGCGGTCACGTTTGGTCCTGCTCTCATGATAACGATGGTGATGATGATGACGGGGGTTGGTGACAATTTCGTCGTTATCCAAGTGTTGTTGGGGTGTATCGGTGCAGAGTCCCTAGTGCTATGACGGTTGCGCCGCAAATCTGACAGGGGAGAGTACAAAAACTACTATGCAAAATGTTTGAAATGATAAAGCATACGCATCGGTGTACTGCCAGTGTTTAGAATAGATATGAGTGCTGCCGCCAGACTAGTGGCGATCTTTGCCTGCTCTGGTTGGGTCTGTAGGATGCCATTCAGACACTCTTAACCTTTCAAAGGCTTTCTCCCCTTCACGGATATTGCAGGCCGATCAGGTCCATGGGTTCTGATTTGTCCTTGTTCTCTCTCCGCTATCAGCTGCTCCTGAAACGCGACAATACGAAATCATACATTTTGCCCATGGCCCGAATTTTCCACCCCCTGACACTTCTCTTGCTCGTTGCCTGTCACTGGTATATTCTAACGTTCTGTCTAAGATAGTTGTCGGCCAATTGTCGAAGCAGGTGATACCTGAGAATTGTCCAGACCAGAATTAGGGCAATTTGCTTCGCCGCTAATCTGTGGGAGCTGTATATCCGAAATGCGGCTATATAGCAATGCGGCGACATTCCACATAGAATCTGAGTAAATATTAGAAGAACATTCGTCCATACCGGAGGCTTGAGTTTGACATGGGCAACCGGACCCTCGGAAGTAATCCAGGTCAAAAATCCGAGGACCCAATGACCACTGCGAATATGACTGCCGAACACGTGAATCTCACATTCACTGGGAGTCAGTTACCAGCTGAGCTACGTTTGAAGTTAAACTGCTATGGGGTAATGTCACATTGTGGCTCTATGATGTGTTATAAGTGCTTTAGTCTGGATCATTGTGCTGGGGAATGTATGTACCCGAACACACGGTGCAGAAGATGCGACTCCATGACACGTCTTTGGAAGGAGTGCACGGCACCGTCTAAATACTGCCTGTGGTACAACGGTGCTCCTGAAGCCACGTGGGTCCTATGACTAGATTGCATCGAGTTGTTGAAAAAGTGGCTAAACATGATTCAAAGACAGCCTAGCAGTGCCACTATTCATGTGACACACATTCAGATATCGTATTATTCTTCAAAATGTAGCTAGGACTGAGTAGTAAAATCAAATATAAAGGTTACTGATATACCGAAAAACAAGAACCAGAAACAAAATCAGCTGAATTGCAAACATTGCTCATAGATCTAACTGGCGATATCAGACACACCCTGATGGTCAAGATTGTTCCCTGTTTAACAAAGACTATTCAAGCACAGAGGTCTCCTTTTGTGCAAGTCACCAGCTCTCTTTCGATAGGGATGCTTCTTTGAAACACCATTGCAAGCACGTCGGCAAGCACCCGATTAACCGAGCTTTTTAGAGCTGAATGAGCCCGAAGCAAAATGCTGCCACCCCCCGGCAGAGGGCACGTCTGTACTCATCATAATTTTGAGCGAAAATAGGGAGAGCAGCCCACGCACTGTGCACCGGTTCCATGTATTAAAGGTTGCACGCACGTGACGCAATATATGGTTACATGTGCCGGGACTTGCCCGATAGCATTAGCTGTGAGACCGTAAATTACTGCATTTGCCATTGCAATCGCCGTTGGTCCTCGTGGCAGTGATTTGATTTGGCGTGCAACTTTTTTCTTTAAAAAAATTTAGGATTCTAACACGCTGTCTTCCACACTGTAGTTTGCCATGCAATAGCTGTACCGCTGTTATCAATTAAAAAAAAAAAAGCTGTACCGATGTGGCCGCGGCTTCTTGGCGGGCAATTCAGCCACTGCTCTTAGCCGAACTGTGTCGAGCCCGGTGGCGTGATGGCATGCGTCTGCGCCTTGCGACCGGAGGAGACACAAAAGTGCGCGGGTTCGAGCCCCACCGTTACACATTTGTTCTTATGGGGGTCCGTCTGTGAAGCAATGGGCAACGCCGCCCCATGAACGTTAAATCTTGGCTGAGAGTCAGCCCCGGAAGGATTTTTTTCTTAGCCAAACTGTGTTTAGAAGACAGCCTCATCACGGGTTGCACTGTTTTGTCTAAATGTTGCTACCCTGTTTAGCTGTTCTCGATTAGTCGTTTTGAAAAGCGGAACGTCCGCTTATGGAAGTGGAACAATTGTGTCTTTCAAGTCAGTAAGATACTGTGGAGGATATTCAGGAATTTCTAGGAACTGCACTCTGTCGTCATTCACATAGTGAACGCTGCAGAACCACCAATAAAACCGCAATCTTGCGGAGCGCAGCAAAACACGTTAACACAGCAGCCGTGAATAGCTGTCTACTCATACGTTTTCGACAATTCCGCCTGAAACGATTGAGTTACCCACGCTTAATTTGTACTGTCCCAATCGTTTAGTAAATATGAAGCAGCCGACATAATTGCCAATGCACTCTTGCGGAAGGCTGCACGGCTCAACGGGATTACAATGAGCATCTTCAACAAGCACCTTAAATTATACGCTGCTTTACAGCTCTTTGCAACGAAGTGCTTAAAACGTTTAGTTTATTTGAAGACTGCAATTCAAGTATGCTAACCAATATGCTAAAGAAAGGGGAGACCCGTCAGCTCCAGAATCTGAATCTATCGTTGAACCGCAAATAAACTATAACCTATTGTGGGCGCTTGACGATGACGCCAGTGCTGTTTATCTAAACTTTTACGGTCTTTCTATAATCCAGGGCTGCGGTCGATATGACACTTAAAAAATATTTTAATAAGCTAGCACCAGTTTGGGTTCCTAGAAATATTGTACGGCTCCTCTACGCCGCACTACACGAGGGAAGTGTAGCCATCTTCTTTGAACATGACCCGATGACCACTGAGATAGCTCAAAACAACAACCATAGCCCACAGTGCTTGTAAGTGGTCTCCCTGAAGAAATCAAAACCCAACACCTTAGAATCGTATGATCTGGGCTATCCTCGAGTCTATCGTTCTGGACGCACATGGAACTGGAAGCCTTCTCGATTCTGAACGCGTAGGACCGGTCGCCGTAACTCGTCAGGAGCTGGGTGATGTAGAAGATTAGTTAGATCAGGTAGGCCGTAGATCATCAGTAGAGACCCGATTTAGCCATTCCTTATTATTTTGTATAAGTTTCTGGAGACTGGCGCCTGGAGCATCCTCCTCCAGGGCGTCCCACTACTCCTGCCATGAGATGATGTTACGTGGCCGCTCGTTTTCCTTTTTAAGGGTCCCGTCGTCTCATAGACGGCGGCGCTCTTCCGCCTTCAGATCCCAGGGAACCGTTCTGGCGAGCAGAAGCTCAACGCCCGGTACGCCACAATCACCTTGAAGACTCCGACAAAGCTATGACATTTTGTGGAGGCGGACGACTGGATGAAAAGAAAAACGAATTACGCTTCAAATCGAAAACAATCGATGCAGTAAGTATTTTTGATGAAAATAACGACATTTACAGTATAATTAGACGAGCGCGCTCGCTCTGGCTTTCAATCATTTTAGAACATTATAGCATGGTCACTGTCCGTGTGTGTATTAAGCTTTTTTAACCTAGATAGCCCCAACCATAGCATAATATATACATGTTATATGTCCTTTTCTCATAAGACTCACAAGCCATATGATTATTAGTAATTAGTTAAGGCTACCTTTTTAAAGGTTGCTTTATTCAGTTACAGCAGTAGCCTCAATCGCCTCGTGTATTTAATGGCGCTAGCCCCGCCTATTGAGGACCTAAGAAGGAGATATGTTTTACACAAACGATTGCGTTTGAAAAGAACTTGGCCAACTGGAAGTTGAAGATGACAGACATTGCCCCATTATTCTACATGACCAAAGCAATGACACCGGACAGCTTAAGCAGATTGTGTCCCGAAAATCGACATCCTACCACAAGATTAGCAGTACACCAATTTTAAACAACAAGTTGTTTTCAGAAATAACTTCACTACGTATGGTAGGAGGTTCTAAGAACAGCAATGTGACGTCTCCCACTTACACCAATGCCTTAAAGCGTCATCGTTAAACGATTGCAGTAGCACAATACGTGTGCAATGTAAACTAGGCGACAATCATCTAAAGGCGGCAAAATGTTATCACGCACTTTTTACCCGATTAGCAAGGCCGTATTCTAGTATTCTTATAATTCTTATAACAACGGCGCCACTGTAAGCAAGCGACTTTTTTAAAGAATTAATTAGCATTCATTCGTTTGCCACTAAAATCATTCAAAGCAGGTTTGGCCCGGGTGGTTTATTTTTACCAAAAAGAGCTTGATCTTTTTATACTTTTTATGCCGTAGCCATTCATGGCGGGCATTCATGTCGAGGTAGGTACGAGTCGTGTACATTCGATTTCCGGGCGATTAGCCCATCATCGGTCTGTTGGGGAACGATAGAGACACTACAGAGAAAGAAAAGCAAGATATGACATACGCGTTTAGTATCCAGCGGCGGAATATTTAATGTTGTCGATCGGTCGATTTTGTTTACAAGTTGCAGATGGCGTAAATTACTTGTGCGTCAACATCGTAAGCTAGTGCCGAGGCCCGTGTGACTATAAAACGCGTCGAAACCGCATACACGACAGGTGACTAGATGCGACAGCAGTCTTTTTCAGTTGTTTTGATAAACAGATATAGTATAGTATAGCAGTAGCAATAGCAGCAACAACAGCAACGTTTAGCACTAACGTGCGTGTATCCACCGGCCACCACGTACAACAAACACTTCGATGCGTGTCGAAGAGACGCGGCATCCCATCGGGTTGTTGTATCTGGTGGGCGGCGGTACAGACTCAGCCATGAAACAGAAGAATCTCATTGTTTGCTGCGGCGATATCCGCACTAGCCAAGCACTTAACAACCCCGCCGGTCATTGTGCACACATACGACCTGGGCGTTCAGCTACGCCTGTTGCCCCTCACTTCACACACAGCGATTTCAACCTGGCGCGCTTCAGACACTCTCGAGCGGCGATACACTCCGATTTCCGCTTGAACGCGGCTTTTTGGCAAGCCACAACTGACGGCACTGGACCCGACCGCCATCAGCAGCATGGCCGTCATCGCTGCCCGACCGTCCTGCTGCGAACAGGGAACGAACGTCCTGCCAATTGCCCGCGCGGGCCGCGTCACGTGAAATTAAAAATTGCCCCGCCACTCTTTGCCCGCCTGCCAGCCCGCTTGGGGATAGGTGACGACGCATCGAGCCATGTCGTTGGCGCATGCGGAGGAGGAAGAACCAAACAAAAAACGAAGTCAAGCGGCCCTTCCACAGACACTCACGGATAGTAAAAAAGACGGAAATATATAAGCATATATACATAGAGAGAGGGAGGTGTAGATGTGCATATATATATATATATATATATATATATATATATATATATATATATATATATATATAAACTTTTAATTTGAGCTACTCATATATATATATATATATATGAATGGCCCAATTAAAAAGTGGATACGTGTGACAGCGTCATAATTGAAACAGCGATGACACCGCTATTATTCAGAGTCGTAACCACACGTTGCTCGGAACTGTGTATATATCGCAGTTCGCGTATAGCCGACTCATCTGTACGTGTGAGCGAGCATTTAATGTTCATCTAAAGCGTAGTAGAGTTGGATGCGTCTAAACCAGGCAGACTAGGCGCGCAGTAGAACATGAGTTTTAGTGGCAGGTGATTTAATGCCGTAGATTTGTTGGCTACTCTATTAGTACCTGTTTATGGTCGGCAGCACGACAAACCGACGAGTTAAATACGGACGTACTGAGAACAAGTAGCGTAGTAGCTAATGCAGGAATCAATACATCTATTCATTTCATCAAACAAGCAGCAATGAATTCCAATCGTCGATCACGATGTTTTCTTGGCCTGCTCTGGGCAGATCCGATTTCCGTTGATTTCCGCCCTTCACAAAAACTGTTAGCACAGATTTCAGTTCACAGCTGAGTAGGTCCTAAGCAGAGCTGCTGCGCGCTTTGCGTTCCGTTCTGGACGCATTCATCTTCAGCACGCCTAGTGTGTGTTCTGATAGTGTCTGAACGAGTTCGGCTGTCCCGTTGTCCAGGCCGCTGACTGGACTGAAGTGCGACTCGCTAGAAACGATATGACAATATCGTACGCCCCACACACGCGGTGCCGCGCAGAGAATGCCCCTCGTGCCTGCTTCATCCGCTGCCCGCGCCGTGCAGCAGCGCTAAAGCAGCAGCAGCAGCAGCAGCAAAAAACCCACCAAAAAGCAAAACGAACTCGAAACAGACAAATGGGAAAACCGGCCGACAAAGGCAAACGGGATGAACTTGCCGCATGACCGCGTCAAGTTGCTGCGGTGGCGGCGGCGGCGGCAGCCACCATAACAGACAGTCACCAAGGCACACCTGTCGCTGCCGCCGGTGGGTGTACAAAATTTGACACGGCACCTGTACGCTAGGCCTTCGGACGTGCGCCGATGGCGCCGGTAACGCTACGGGGACGCTAAGAGACTAAAAAGGCACACTCCGCTCGTTCGGGTCCACAGTCTCCAGCAGCACGTATAAAAAATGAGTCAGATCAAGGGAGAAGATACAATATATATATATATATATATATATATATATATATATTATATATATATATATGTATGTAAAGCACAAAGGAAAGCGCGCCAACGTAAGTCTATGTCACAAAGAAAACTGTTACAAATAGGCGAGGGATTCCGGATGCGGATGGTTGAAGTCGCCGCAGACGTCTAACCGGGTGGGGCAATCCAGAATTGTTGCAGAAGAGTGCATTGCTGTGATAGCAGCAGAATCCACCGCTGCAATGACACGCTATCTCGTTATTCTCGTGTATACGGGAACTTCTGTGTGTGCGTATCTATAGCACTGTTTAGCTGGCTAAGTGGCTTCCATGTACTCTAAGCGTCGCGTTTAGCAGCAGCAGCAGCAACAAGAGTAACAGGCAGCCGATATGTCTTGCTATGATGATCTCGCTCTAATAATTTCCTTCGTTCTTACTCGTTTTAGTTTTTTGTCCCTCCCTGTACGCGTGCACTTTGTTGCACTAAGACCTCGAATTATATACACCCGCCAAGTTTCACTTGGCGGCGAAGTGCTTTTTCGATGAAGTTGTGCGAAGCTTAATGGCGTGTCGTTTCTTCATGGCCGTTGTCGTCCTGTGAAATGCTCTGCACGTGCACGAACAGCATGTCAAACGGCTAGGTGTCACACGCACGATGCACGATCACAGCGGTTGTCTCAACAATGGTATTAACTTATTATACTGCGATACCTCGCGTACCTTGAGCAATGAGCCACCGGTATCCGCTGTAGTGCAATGTACTTTTATAGTCCCCAGTATCTTTAATTGGTCCAGTTTTGCTATACAAGTGGCGGCGGTGGTCTGGGTAACTAATGCGCAATGTTTTGCTGACTTCAGGTGTGGGTTCGATCGCAGGTCCTGAGTGTGGGGTTGTGCTTTTTGCATGCGAACATACGAAAAATAGATATATAACTCATTTGAAAAAGAGGACACACTTGGATGACGCACTTGGGTTCTGTGTATGATTATTCCATGCTGTCATCAGAACTGGTTGAAAAAAGCCCACGTAAGAATGCAACATTTCCAAACAAAGCCGGAGAAGTTCCACAAAAAAGGGCTGAAAGAAAGTAAGACGTATTGGACTTTGGAAAAAGCTTTGAATATACTATATAATCAAAATCCGAACAAATCTCTTCTCCCTGCTGGATACTTCTGGCTAAGGAGCTCATGATGATTTGCTAGTGTTATAGAAAATACCGCATTGCTAGTGTTATAGAAATTACCGTATTGCTAGTATTATAGAATCTCCTAAAGGACACGTTTTAGTTGCATAGTCTAATTGAAGCGTCATAACACAGCTTAGAAAAGTACGGTATATTGACGACGTTCAATTTTCCCGAGTTTGCCGTGCGTCAACACTGGTCCTTCTCAAAGAAGATCAGTCAGAAGCTTGTTAAAGCAAAAAAAGGAAAACGAGATTCAGGCGCTCATTGCACGTGGGACGTTGTGAGCAAATGTATGACGAAGCTTAGGCTATGCAAGGATCAACGTAAAGCGCTCTAGATAGCACTGATAAAATATGATCTATATATATATATATATTTTTTTTTTTTTTGCATAAACGAGCTTCAGGCGGTCAACCTCGCAATTAGTGTCTTCCTGTTAAGCTTTCTCCTAGATCGCGTTCTCGCATTGTCGTTTTGGTCTTGCTCGAGCGGCAACGGGGCGATTTTGAGTTCACGCAAGAAATAATTGGAAATTGCCCCGGGTGGCCTTCGCCATCGACCAGCGACATTGACCGGCCGGCGCTTGAGCCGTCAAAGATGAGAATGATGACGATATCTACGACAACCACGACAAAAGCCGCTCATGTACGCGGCTGTGTTGTTCGTTGTCTTTGCCAATAACGTCGGACGCGTGAAGTAATTAGAATCGACGCCCTATTCAGACCCATCGTTTCCCTGCCTCGACTTCGCCTCCTTCTGTCGTTCGGCCGCCAACTTCAAAGAGCGCGCGATTCATCCCTGCGGGGTCGCCTGCGTGGTCCTCGTTGTTAGTAGTATGTCTACAACGATCGCTCGCCGCGCTGGTTCGTTTCTGTGACGGTCGAGTTCAGTTCAGTTATATTCACAGCCCTTCAACTGACAATAAGTAAGCGGGCCTTATACACACGTATATATATATATATATATATATATATATATGTAAAAAGAGGTGTAATATGGTAGATTGCCACTATATATATACTAGATCATCTACCTAGATTGATTACGTAACCAATGGTTTATCACAGCTCGAACAACGGCTGCACCGTGTAAGGGACATACTACTGGGGGCCGGCAAAATAACTGACCGTGTTTGCCTGCGATAGGTACCTGCATTTGCCATTTGCATTGAATCACTGACATAGCAAAAGTTGGCTAGAATTATCTACGCACTTCATTACAGAAGCCATACAATTTTGACAAGCTTCTCTCTCTCTCTTCCTTCATCTTTTGTATTGTCGTTACGAAAAGATTGCGCCGAGTTAGTTACTCCTATCTAGAAGTTAAGCAGTGAGTACACCTGTTGAAGGTCTATCACAGTGATGATGAGACGTCACCACTACGGCCAGCTGAAGAGTACTATCATCATTATCATCATCATCAACAGCAACACAATCATCAACATAGAGAGAGAGAGAGTAGACGGAGAGAGAGGAGCGCACACAGATGACTCGGGTCGATGAAAGGATGGACGAATGTGGATTTTCAAACCCCACAAATCGAGAGACAGTTCTCGCCCGCTGACAACAGCCCGGCCGAGCATGAAGTTCGGAGTTGGGGACCGCACAATGATGATGATGATGATCGTCGCATCGTCATACCTGTTGTTGTCCATTTCGCTCTTTGCTTTAGTCCTACCTCAGTTTCATGCCGGCCTTTTACACCTTGTCGTCGCTCCGTTACAGCAGCTGGAGCTGTAGCAGCGACGGCAGCGGCGGCAGCAGCAGCCGCCCCAGGTTCTCCCCCTGCTTCACCGTCGCCGCCATCATTGTCGCCGAGGTGTCGTCCTACGAGCTACTACTACGCCAACCCCGCTCTCTTACTTCAGCCAGCCAGCTAGCGAGGCAGTCAACCAACTGCGTCAGTCCGATTCGGCCCGCCGGCTTGGCCCGCACCCTCCGGGCAGCAGCTGTCAAAAAATCTCCTTCTTCCGCCCGAACGATTCAGGTTCTCATTGTCTTTTCACCACTGTCTCTTCGTTGGTCTTCAATGCAGAGTGGTCGTCGGTAGGCAGTGCGATGATGGCCGTCGTCGCCACGTCCGCTGCTACTGTGCTGCTGCGGCTGCTGCGGCTGCTGCTTGTGCCACCGTTTCCCTTCAACACGTTTAGCGTACGCATGCCCGTGTACCTTTTTGCTTGTCTTGCCGGCTCCTTCGTCTCCTTCTTACGTTCCTTTCCATCTACATCTTCCTATTTGTCTGTCTGTCTGTCTGTCGGTCTATCTTTCCATCTATTTCTCTATCTACGTGTCTATCTAATCTACGAAGCGCTGACGATCAACCTGCCCATGTGTCTACACACATATACTCATATATGTACACCTTTTTCTTTCTTGCTCCGTTTCATGCTATATCTACACTCTACAACGGAGTCTCTCTCCTTTCTCCACGAGAAACATAAAGATAGAGATAAAAAGAGAAAGCACGAAAGGGAGCGAGAGAGATTATGTGGGTGAATATTTCTGTTGGGCACCGTGCAGAGTTCCCAAGTTCCTTCCTTGTCCGGAAGTCCGTCGAGTCTGTGGTAATGAAGTCTCGCCAATTCTTCAACCATCGCTTTTTGTTTATCCAAAACCACCCTATTTTCCTCTTTTGTTTTCCGTTTCTAGGTCGATGTGTGAGTGTGTGTGATTCTTCCCCTTCTATTACAACGCCTCGGCGGCTCCTTGCTATAAGGGGCAATTACTAGGGAACCGCCGATAGGGTAGTTTCGGTGCCGACCGTTGTGTACGGCGGGGACTGATCGCTTGATTTGGGGTCTCGTTGTCGTGCGCGTCACCTCACTTTCTCCGTGTTTTCCGCTTTCTCTTCCCCCCCCGCCGTCTCTCTCCCGCTCTGAAGGGCGACGTGGCTGGTTTGAGCGTCTGGAAGTTGTCAACTCAAAAAAGCAAGCAGCCGCTGTCCTCAGAAAAAGAGATGCCGGCGAATCTCTGACTTTCTCTGTTGTTCTCTACTAGAAAATATGTCCTTTTATAGAAGTCGATAACGGCTGTCTCAAAAACAAATCTATATATAAATATATATACACATACATAAACATATATATATATAGATGCAGGGTGTTAAAAAAATGTTCTTAACATCGATAATAGGAATTGTAAAACTCGTTTAAGCAAAGATGTTTTTTCAAGAAACATAGTCTGTACAAAAGTGTAAAGTCGTTATGTTAACAAAGTTTGTTTTATTTTATAAAACTAATTGTATAAGTAAAGATTCTCACCTAATCATAAATGATTTAATACAAGTCTTGTCACCGAGTGAGGGCTTAACTACTACAGTTTGTGACACTGGCGTCATTGCCCGACATAGAAGCACGTGCAATTGCGAGACAACCAGTTCTCCTATAGAGAAACTAAGCACATCATCGTAAGAAATTCTGCTATTTCTGAAAAAAAGAACATATATAGATGCGAACTTGCAAAAAATGAAGTTTCTTAAATAGCCTTCAACCCAATACCTAAAAATAATAACCCTACGATCATTTACAGCACTCAAAACTAACACATTCAGGGAAATGCGCATTCCATGGCGTCATCATTTTGATACCAATTATATGGCAATGCGAGCCGTGATTGCAGAGTAATCGAGATTGAGTGCACGCAAAAATAACATTCTTCATCAGATAAATCACTCTTGGTCATTTATGCATACGCTTAATCTCGACATGCCCTCCGAAAACTCTTAATTACTCCGCAACCAAGGCTCGCATTGCCATATACTTTTGGAAGACGCAGGATGTTCTCACAAATACGACGCGATGTGCTTAATTTTTGTATAGGGAAACAAATTATCTCGCAACAGAACATTTTATGCAAAAACACCAGCGTTACAAATTGTAGTATTTTAACTCTCACTCCGAAACAACACTTCTAAGAAACCATGTTCCATAGGAAAACATATTTGCTTTAACGGGCTTTATACTTCCTATTATCAATATTTTGAGTTTTTCTTAGCGCTTTATATATATATATATATATATATATATATATACAGACATACAGATACACAGGTATTGATATACCAAAAGGTTAATATGTTTTATTGTATAAAACTAATTGTATAAGTAAAGGTACTCACCTAATCATAAGTGATTCAATACAATTCTACATAAGTACGTTTAGGCCTATATCGTATAATGAGTAGCGTTAACGACTATCTTATTCTGTATTCAAAAGCCCACGCCATTAACTGAAAGTGCATGTTCATTGGAGTATTTACAGAAGAGCAAAACAGATCTCTCCATGGCACTTCAGCTTATGCTTGGCGACTCTCGATATGGAACTGGCGGTACCATCATATATGTATATATATAAATATATATATATATATATATATATATATATATATATATGTAATGCCTTACCACAACCACAAGGGTTTTGATACAGCAGAAACGACCGCACCCTTTTTCGATCTGACGAGTCTGAAGTCTTAAATGAACATGCGGTTTGGAAATTGCTGGAGCATCGTTGCGCCGGAAATCTTTAAGTTAAAAGCGCAAAGTGGCCAAGTCGTTCTTGAGAAGTCGATGACGAGCGAGACGAGAGATTAAAACATTGTTTCGCGTACATGTGACGCTTATCCGACACCGAACTGACACTACAGTTAGCGCGCAGATCGCCGTCTAGAACGTCTACGTTCAGACCTACACAAGCACTAACCATGGTCCCAGCTCGTTTTCGGTTGTTCATTTTGATTCAATGGCAGCGAGCGAGTTTTAGCAGGACGGGCTTTCTAAAGACGTGAAAAATCACATCCTGAGCGCTGCCGATGCCGCCGCCGCCGCCGCTTCTGCTGATGCCTTGGTTCTGCTACTGCTGTAGATCGCCGCTGTCACTCTGTCTTCTTCGGTGCAAAACCTGCATTGTCGACACTTGTCGACAGGTCGACCAGCCAAGTAACTAAGCATCCATCCATCTCTCCTGTCGTCCGCCCTTCAACAATGTGTCGAGGTTCTGTTTGGTTCTTGCGTGCTGCGCGTCGTCCTCGCCGTCGTCGTTGGCAAGTTTTCTTCTGCCCTTTGATTCAGTCACCCACTACTACTGCTCATTGAGAGGAACCTCCTCCGCGCGTCCTCGACCACCTTCTCCTCATACTCCGCCTTCGTTTTCTGCTCTACGGCTATTTGCCCACGGCATGTGTGTTCGTGTCGCCTTGCTTAGCTGCTTAGGGCGATGGAATTGGTGATAGTGGTTTGTGGTGGTGGTGGTGGCGGTGCTGCTGCTGCTGCGGCCACGGCTACTGCCAGCTACTGTGGCTGGTGCTGGCCACAGTAGCTCCACCGTAGTACGCACAACTGTCCCTATGCTGGTCAGTAGCCAGTTGTCGCTGTTCCCTGTTCTCCGTCTCCCGGCTAGCCAGAGCCGAGGACATTGAACAAATTGGCTGTCGTCCACGCCCTCTATGAGAGACGCCCACCCAACGACACACGACGCACGCCGCGTCTCTCCTTCTGCCTGTCCTCTCTTCTCATTGCCCCTGCACTCGGGCCGGGCTTCGTCTTCCTCGGGCTTTGAGCTTCTCTTACGTCTGTCCTACACGGCTGCTTGCTTGACCGGGAAATGGGGGCGGACCAGCAGTCGCAAAAGAAGAATGCTGACTGATTTGCGCCGCAGAAGCAAGTCAGACCACCACCCCCCCCCCCTTCGAACCCCTTCTCTCGTTAGTAGCTGTTGCAAGTAGAAGGGCACTGCCTTTACGAAGTTAGAAGATCAGAAAAGTAGCAGCAGCATGTGTTTGTGTGTGTGTGTGTTTGTATGTGTATGTGCACCCATATATGTACGAATGCATGTACGAGTTTGCATGTACGTACTACATTTATGTACGTCCGTGTGTGTTGCGCACGTATGTATGTATATGTGTGTGCATCGATAAGGAGGTTGGCAGGTAGGTCTTTCTATCTAAACAAACGACTGTGGTGTTGGGTGTCATGTGCGATGTATCCTATCGTGCCCCAGATTTGAAAGAGACGTAGAGACAACCGAGCAGGAGGGGAAAGGTGACCATTCTAGAGATGGTCCTCTGAGAGGCCTCTGAATTAGAAAGAGGAAAAGAGATATGAAAGAATTAGAACAGGGCTCGTGACGTACGTCGCTTGTGTATGTGTATAGTAGTCATGCGTGTATATGCATAGTCATGTGGGTAAATGTCGTTGTCGTCGTCGTCATCACGGCGACAAAGAGGCGGAAAGGTGCAGGTGAAGAAGAAGCCACCATTGTTGGTGCTGCCGTGGCCACCATTGGTGTCTCTGTTGGAGCTCACAAAGGGATAGGCACAGGTAGACAATAAGCAAGAGGCAGATGGGGTTCCCAGCTGAGGAGGTGAATAAAACGCCACAAGAAGAAAGGAGACGAGGAGAAGAACGTAGACGAATGTGGGCAGGATGGAGGGGGAGAGAAACAAAGTATTCATAGGGAAGTAAGGGCTACAAGGAGGTACAAACAAAAGGACGAGAGTGAGGAAGAAGAGAGCGAGAGAGAGAGGGGAAGAAGAGAGAGAGAGAGGAAGGCAAACGTGAACAGGCTGGGAGGTGCAGAGTTGCCAGGGATTGATGAACCCGTTTCCGATGACCAACCGACCGATTGAGCACCCTAGCCCGATGTCCGGCAAACTACTTGCTCGCCTGCGGTCTGTGAGAGACGAAAGGGGCGGTAGATCAAACGAAAGGTGGCGATTACGGCCACTGCCGCTGCTCTTACTGTGAAGTCGACAGCAAAGTCGGCGGATAACGGCAGTGACAAGAACAAAGCCAGGACCGCGTCTAGATCATGAGCTGCACTAGCAGCAGCAGCTGCTGGGGCCATGGCACAGCGAGAAGGCAAGGATAATCGAAAAGTCAACGAACACTTTCTACTACGGCTTTCGATCTACTATACTTCTACTATTTCTACCACTATCCACGAATACGCCTACTACTACTATTACCACGATCGCTACTGCTGCGACTACTACTACTACAGGAAGCCGTAGTCTGCTGTGTACTGTCTGAAGGATTGTAATGTAGATGATGTCGTCTCCGCGGCCGTTGTCGTTGCCGCCATTGCTTCAACCCTTATTTGGACCCCTCTCCTTTACCTCAACCCCCACCGTTGTTGCCCGTTTACCGACTGGGAGCCGAATGCCGTCACATGAGGACAAGCGATCGACAAGATGTCAACCACTTAACGACGAGGGGACGAGGATGAAGATGAGAACGGGCGACCGCCGGGCGACCACAACAGGAAGGACGGCGGGCGGAGGGGGAGGTGGACACACGAAACACAAGAGGAGGGAGGCGGACGTGTGGTCGGACCCAAATGACGCTTGGGTGCTCTGCCGCTATTAGAGCGACAAGCCGAGATTGGTGAAGTAGACAAGCAGTCAGGCAGGCCGACGGAGCGTTACAATGCCGCCCGGCAAACGACGAACGCGCATTAAGGCCGCTAAGTAAGCTGCCTCGAGTTGAGCGCGGCAGCCGAACCACCTTCAGGGAGGCCCCTGTCGGCGGCGGACGGCAGCTGCTGAAACGTTGACCAGAGGAATCTTGGCCTTCTTCACAGCAGACCGCTAGCTAGGTAAGGGAAAAAGGGGGGCAGGTGTTAATTAGTTAGAACCGTCCCGATAGGCTCAATGGGCAAAGATATCGCAACGACGGCATTACGGCAGCGGCGGCGGTGGTGAAATTGCAGCTCCCTGGAAACAGACAACAGTTCGCCCGACAGCCGATCAAGATACGAAAGGAAGAAGGGTGAAAAATAGAGGAATGGGAGGCAACTAATGCTGACTACTGGCTAATAACTACACTCCCGCCCTCTAGGAGGGATAGAAGAGCCGTGGGGAAGCGTGGAGGTAGTGGACCTGTGATAAATGACAACGCTAAACCTGGCATAGTAGACGTCAGACGTTTATTAGTGTACGTCATTGAAGCAAACAACGTAGCACTACTAAGAAGAAAAATTATTGCCCTTTACCAAACGTGAGTCGAGTAAGCTATATACTGTGTTGGCATCGAGTACGAACGATTGCGTCGCGTCAGTTGGCATACACATCAGAATTGGTGTGTATGACTGTCCACATGGCGTTGTGTACGAACTGTATGTAGACCAAAATTAAAAAAGTTAATTAGCAAGTCCATCTACGTAAAAATAAATAACATTCATTTATATGAAAGCTCTCTCTCTTTATCTCTCTCTCTCTCTCTCTCTCTCTCTCTATATATATATATATATATATATATATATATATATATATATATTGTTTTAACGCGGTTTAAAGCACGGGACTAAATATTAAAACGATTGAGTTCTTGAAAAAATCAGTCGACTCACCTCTCACGGTCAGTAAGCCATTTATACACATTATAACTTTGGAGAGTATCACTATTTACAATACGCACAAAAATAGCCAGAGAAGTACGGCATCTACTCTGTTTGGGAATAAATATCTAGATAAAAGGAATGCGCTAGACTAGAACATGGCTGCTAGATTTCATTTTGACAAAAAATTGAGAATAGTTACACGCCTTGTATATCTCCTCTAGGCTGCAACAGGCGGGAATAGATCTTCAAGCGTCGAATTCCGCTTGGCGTCTTGCAAGCTAGAGTAGCAACGCACATCTTGTACTATCTATTAGCAGAGAGAAGGCAATCAGTACATGCAAATCACCAACTGAGTCTCTACGTCTCTTACAGAACATAGTTTGCAGCGCGGGTGTATGCATAATGAGTTAACACGAAATACATTTGAAGATTTTTACAATTGGCTCGTAGTGTGTTGGCAAATCTGTTCCATTTTGTCTTCTTCTTCTTCTTCTTCTATTTCCCTCTATTGCTTCGTCTCCTCTCTCGTCTCGGATGCATATTTACACACGTGCAGAGGCATGCTTGTTTATAGCTACATACAGACAGTCTCGTGTTTCTCATCTTTGCATTCGCACCCAAGGACAAGAAACAACCGCTTACCTCCACCACAACGAAGTACTATTGAAGGCCGTCTAAAGAGTCGAGAAAACTGTTTCGAATCTTAGATCAACGACCACGTGAGCGAGTACTTTGAAATTGCTCGCCCAGAAGTACGTCCTATTGCTAGTTTGGCATTTTGGGCTGTCTTGAAATATCGGCCTAACTCGAACAACAAAAATGGGCCAACTCGAATTGTGTTCAATCTTTTTCATGTTCACATAGCGTCGTCTTTCTCCAGATGTACGGAGACGGAGACTCGACGAAAACATCGTCTTCGGTCTTTTCGAACAGTTGACTCCATCGGGTCTGCCGTATGAACGCAAGCCCGGTCTGTTATAGGAAATCAGACTCAAGCAGACAGACACTACATGGCATGGAGGCGGTTTGTTCACACCAAGGCACCTTAAAACAGCCTAGAAACTATCAACTGTGTGCCTGTGCCACGACAACGTACAATGCTCCCAGCGACACCACAATCACGATTTCGTTACTGCTATAGCACTGCTGCCGGCTACTTTTCTCATAATCATTACTTACTGCGTGCGTTCGTGTTGGAGCATTGCTCATTACTTCTGTTAAGACTGTCAACCAGCTAATGCATGACTAGAATCGCTTTGTTTCGTCCGTTGCTTCGATTGTTGTCGGTTGTTGTTGTTGTTGATGATGATGATGATGATGATGTTGTTGTTGTTGTTGTTGTTGTTGTTGTTATTGTTGTTGTTGTTGTTGTTGTTGTTGTTGTTGTTGTTGTTGTTGTTGTTGTTGTTGCCGTTTTCAGTTTTGTCATACAGCATGCCCTGCTGCTGCTCATTGTGTGTCTAGAATGTTGTCGACACCTCGATTCGTATACTTTAAGAGATGACGGACAAGTCGATGTCGAACAGAGCGGCCGCCTTGTCAACAAACAGTGCGTGTCCCATTCGTGGCTTGTCACCCACGGTGGCGCAGCGCACCTCCATCATATCACTGTGGGTGTGAGCGCTAAACGCACTTCCGAGAGAGCACAAACAACGCCTATGACTGGTTTTACTACCACTACTACTACTACTTCTACTACTGCTGCTGTCACAACAACTAGAACCAATCTCATCTTTGTGCTAGAGTCTCCATTTGGTTGTCTTAAAATTGAGCTGTTGTTTTTTGTTGTTGTTCGCCTTCTTTAGTCAGTTCCCAGATCATCGCAGTCAGCTGTATCGTGGTTCTCTTGGGCCAAACGGGCTGACAATAAGAGGCGGAAAAGCAAAGAACGCACACGGCATGCAGATAGCGGGTGATATTGCACACGAAGATGGATAAAAACAAGGTGACATACAAACATCAAGAGCAAACCATATCAATGTTAGGTAGCGTAAGCGATTCAAAGTGATAGAAGCAAATTTCTAGAAAGCGCGGGCGGAATACACAACATAGGACCGAGTGTGCGGTCCAAGGTATTTGACACCTAGGCGAGAGCGTAAAAGCGCCAACGAACCTCGAAAAAAAAACACCCCATGGTGATGTCGCATACTTTTGGTAGACACCTACAGTGTGTTGACATCTCTTCATACTCTTTTCGCGTAGCCATCGAGCACCCAGCCGGACGACCTCTCGCTGAACGCTGAAAGAGTGCACCGTAGTATAACATGTGACGATGCTGGGAAGGACGCGACGCCAAACAGTGACTAGCTTTGTTGGGCATGGCCAGCCGAAGGCTGCCCTGCTTGATCTAAGCCTTGTCCGTTACTTGCTGGCGGAAATTCGCGTCGTTTATAGAAGCTTAGCCAGTGGCGCCATTACTGGACCATTTTGGACGACTGGCTCACGCGACGTCTGCTGTCACCGAAACAGAAACCGCTGATCGCACCCTCGCTTCGCTCAGCCTGTAGGTCGCTGATGATGTTTATAGACTGTCGTATAGCAAGTGGTAGTGCAGCAAGTGAAAAGGCTGCATAGTAAAGCGGACAACAGAGCTTAGAATTCCCCGCTTAACCCGTCTTCAGATCCTCTGCATGGAAAGTTTCAATGCAGACGCTGATCTTTCTACCGGTAAACGACCAGACCTATCCAGGTCCTGGTCAGGCTGACAACGCTGCCAGTGTCCTGCAAGAAATGTTGGTAGTATTCGCTGAATAACGCACTTCTTTAAAGTGGGCAATCGTGCAAATTCAGCCGGTCGTACATTCTTCTCAGTCATATCGCATTTAGTTGGGCTCAATGAAACATTCTGACTCGTAGTCCTCAAGGTCGTAACATAGAGCTGTTACGTGTTTCCAGTATGCCTGCTGGCTCAAAGGTTATTGAAAAGCTAATAATCTACCCCACTAAAGTACTTGTGAAACACTTTGACGATGTTTCTCCTAGGTCTGACCGACATTGGAAGTAGTTCGATTCAGCAGATCTTTAAACCCTTTGTATTAACACATTTCTACATTAAATAATGTCGACACATAGAGAACTAACTATGTATGTCCATGCAACGGTCAGCTCACAAGAAGGAAGAAGTTACAGGCGTTTTCTGTCGCACTGGCTACACTCACTGTTGCTGCATTGAAGGTCAGTTGCTCGGCCAGCAGTGTAACAAATTTAGCCAAAGTGAAGTTGCACTGGACAAGGTGATTTAAAGCAGAAGTGGATGGCAGACGCGTATCGAAGATGTCGAAGAAGAAGAAAAAGAGGAAGTCGACGAGAAGGAAGATGTACGCGAGTCAAAGATGGTCCATGGGCGCCGCCGCCGATCGAGTTTGTGCATCGTCAACGACAAGAAGCGCCGATGGCATCGCCATGCGCTACTGAAGGCTGCAACCGGCCAGTGACGAGGCCAAGTTTTAATTTGCTGCAACTCCACCACCTAGATATCGGATCGAACTTTTCCCGCGTTCCCAAGATTCCCAAGCCCAAGTTGGTGTCCTCTGCCTCCCCGGACCCCTTTCAGTCTCTCTGTCCGCCACCCGTCCGTCCGCCCATCTGACTGGAAAGGCTCGACTACCCTGTATGCTGCACTAGAAACAACATCAACAACAACAACAGCAACAACGAGGACGACGACAACAGCAACAACAACAATAACAGCAATAACGATGACGACGACGACAACAGGAACAACCGCAGGTCTCCCCCAGAGCGTGTACCCCCCCCCCCTTCAGACCCCGCGGTAGCCGCCCGCCCTATGGAGCATTGCCCCGACTCCGTTGGGCTCGCGCGCGCGTGACAAGGTACCTGTCGCTGGCATACCACAGCCGTCGCGCACTTCGTCGCGTTCGAAGCTCGACTTTGAAATTGGTACAGCGGCAGCGGAGGCGGTCGAGAGAGTCGTTGGTGTCGCCGAGCGCGCGCAGGGGGCCCGGGGGGGGGGGGGGAGCTTTTTCTTAGTGTCTCGCTCGTTGTCGATCCAAGACGGTGCCGTTCCCGCTAACGACGAACGTCACTCCTGTTCGTCGAGTGAGTTCTCGTATGCAACATGCAGGCGGATCGTCGGCTCTCGGCTCTGCTTGCTGGCTGCCAGCTAGGCGCGGCCCGGCGGTCGACCGGCCAAGAAGACTGTTTGTTTCACCATCGTGAACCAGCCAGAAGCAGCGTGAACGAGCGGGCGGTAGCTGGCAGATCATTGGACATGAAAAGTTACTGGATAAAAATCCTTCTCTTTCCTCCTTTTCGCCCCCTATGCCTGGACGCGATGGTATATACGGATGTCATTGCCATATAACGGATGCTCACACACGAGCATATATATATATATATATATATATATATATGCAAATGTGCGTACGTCTGTGTGTAAGAGGAGAGTGCCCGCATGCTTCTTCCGGGTTGTGCAGTGAAACCGTTCCAACGTCGTTGACGAAGCACCTAGCCGCCGCAGGTGCTAACCCCGTCGGCGGCAGCCGCTGCACCAGCAATTAGTATGAACGCAGTAAAGTATTCACGAGACAGTACTTTTTCGTGTAATGGGTGCTACAGGGGTGCTGCCTATATATATATATATATATATATTATATTATTGATATGTGCATGTCCCAGCCGTTCAAACCTGGCTGAAGCAGTAACAATGTCGCTGATAACTTTCAGGAGTTCAGATAAGCAATGGATCGGCATAGCTGTGTCGCCTACGCACATCACGTTACCTGTAACCAGCACGATACTGGCAAGCGTAGCTGTAAAGATACTCGAGAAAAGTTCATGAGACTAAGACGTTATTTTCGTATATAAATAAAATAAATGGTGAAATTGTATTGAAAACGTTTTTCTCTAAATTTAAAAAAAAATTATATATACATAATTACATCTTACGAATGCCGGTGTTTTTTTTCTGGATTTAAACCCACGACCTCCAGATTGCAAGGCAATGTTCTGGCTGTATTGCGGGGTACTGCGGCAGCTGGTGCTTCTTTCGACAAGGTCGCAATTGTAAATGTCTGTAGTAACGTCATCTAGACGTTGCCAGTAGTTGAGCAAATATAGCGGTGGCAAACCCCGACTAAAAGTAAATCATGAATAAATCACAGTAGCTTTTATTCATCATTACGCTCTCACAGTGTAAATACGTAAACCAATAGACGAAGGCTCTGCATCTCTACAATTGTCGTGGTTGCCCTTCTATCGGTGTGTTAGTGTAGTGATTCTTGTTGCTCGCAATGAGCGTCGTAGAAGAGCCACGGAAATTCCGAGCTTTAATGTGTTACCTATGCTCGGTCAATAGTAACACCTCATCTATCTAGTCAGCCACTGCAAGCTGTTTTGTACGAGAAGTATGTTCAACATCATATGACGAAATTACATATATATATATATTTGTCAGCTTATCAGCAGACTGCTTTTAAGAGTTATTATTATCGTCGACGTGATGTAGTGAAACATGTAGCGGGCGACTTTGACACCAAGACGTGCAGGTTCGGCATTTTTATATTTGCAGAATTCACTCTAAACATTAGTGAAAAAAAAAACTGTTAAAAACTGATTAATTAAAACAATATAATGTATAAGCAACGCGGTTATGGCTGATCAGTTGTTTGCTATGCCCGGCAGAATTTTCATCGATAACCACGGTGGCTATGAAAGGTTGATCGATAAAACGTTCTTCTTGCTAGTACTTGCTTAGATGGTGGTCTTCCCTCCCTGACGAATACTGATGTTCTTGTTTTAGTACATGTTGTCGCTTCTGCTCTTTTTGTCCTACTGCCATTGTTGTTGTTGTTCCAGCTACTAGCGCAGCTGTTTTTGTTGTCTTTCTGCTGTTTTTGCTGTTCCTGCTACTGTAGTTGTCGTTTTTGTAGTAGTTGTTGTTGCTGTCATTATAGTCATTGTCGTGGTCGTTGCAATTTCTCTATTTTGCGGCTTCTATTTTTACGACACAGCGTCGTGTTGCCTAATGATCCGTGTAAGAGGAAAGAGACTGCGTCAGCGGTCCTTGACACGGCGACTCAACGGCGACCGCGCTGCAATAGTGGCGGTCGCTGTTGAGTCTTGTTTGTATTCGATTGTTCATTTTGCCGGCCGCTCGGTGCAGGAACTGTCCTGCATGCACGCACACGCATCTCAGGCTCAGCCCTTTGGGTTAAGTAGAACGCCGACAAGACTCAGCAAGCAAGAGGCAGACTTGCGGAAAGGGGTTTACATCTTGGCCTCCTCACGTGCTCCAATTTGCGGTTGGCTGAGCAAAACACAGAGCCCTAGAATCTGTGCCATCGTCCCCCCCCCCCCGCTTACCCCAATGACAGCGCCTAAACGGGAAAAATACTCCTGTTGATGCAAGCGGGCGATTCCTCGATGATTCAATCAGCAGCGGCGAATCCCGGACGATCTTCTAGAATTTAGTCGACTTGATATAAGACAGGGAAACTCGCCGAGACTAGTCGTTAGTGGCGCGGGCCAACGCGGAAATACCGAACTGTATTCAAGACCATAATACGGCATGCCAGTCGGACCAGGGTACGGCCAAGACAATTGGCGTATACTAGAATTAAAACATTTTTGAGCAGGTTGTTTTTAATTCTAGATTGTACATACTCTATTCGAGTGAAATAAATATGATTGCATTTTTCATTTTAAACCCTCATACGTCGCCTTCAGGCTTGGAATTCATTCTGAAGCATATCTTCAAGGCACCAAGGGCCGGACATGTTGAGATATCTATGGCCTCCCCAACAGTCTTTGTAACAGCATGCCCGCTGACTCTTAGCGGTATGGCTTATCATCTATCCTCAACGAGCATGGCTTGAACAAAACTCAATCAACGTCTCAATTAATGCGCTCAGTTTCGTTAGTCCTGCAAAAATACGCAGTAACAACCGTAGGCGCTAGGTTTTAGTAGTCTAACCGCGGTCAACGCTTAATGCGAGACCTACGAGCAGCCGAATTTACAAGAATTGCGGTTATGGAGTCTACAGTTGCTAGGGTGAAGCAAAACGTAGGAACTCCTCAAGAAGACCCACGGAGCTGTGTCTTGTTTATACTTCTTCTCTGTAGTCTCTCCTATATGCAAAGGAAGCTGAGGAATGCCATAAGACGCAAACGACGTCGTTGTTGCCTATTAAGTACTGGTGACCCTTGTTAAGTAACATTAGTGCCGTCAAGTGCATCTCGTAAACTATTGAGGTGTATCGAGGCTCAAGGGGCTGGAAATCAATATTGAAGATCGAAACATTCGACGTATTTCTCTTTCATTGGTTGCGGGCCGGATCGGCATGCGACAATCGTCACGTACATTGTGCTTGGTTATCACCAGCTTGTGTGCTCATGCGGTGAATTTCACGAGGAGAATTCGTAATGCATTTGTCAGATTTGCTTGCAGTATTACACAAAAGCATTCTTCAGACGTCTGTCACACGGGCCTTCGGAGAAGGTCGCCGTACTTTCTCTGTCGTCGGGATAGTAGAAAATAGGAAGTAGCCGCTATAATTATAATATAAACGTTTATCACGCTGTACGTATGCTTCGTTTGAGTAGAGTAAATAAATACTTACATTGAGCTACTTTTTACGGCAATATCATGGGCACAAAGCCTCTACAATACGTATTTCGACGACTTTCAGCTCTCATTTGGCCGACAATCGGGACTGACGTGATCATCTCGACAGGGTTGTGATAAGCCATTAGGTTAGCTATTCGTAGTATAAAATATGAATAAAGGGACACAACATAAATCTTGGGAAACAAAGTATAAATTAGTAGTAGCACCTTTAAATAAAAGAGGACAAAGTGTGTTCATGGTGTGTAAACAACTTGATCTGGCGACAGGCGATCTAGCGAGTTTTTCAGATAGATAGCTCAGCGCTAGTAATGGTTACCCTTGTAAAATGACCGCTATCGGGCCTTCGGGTCCATTTACTTGACCCCGTAGCGTATTGCACAAACGCACACATTGCCAATCTTTGTTGTGGGTTCTCTCTCTTTCTAACAGTGTTCTGGCCATAAATGTTGGCGTTCAAGTAATTAGGAAAAACAAGTGGTTTGCATATATATATATATATATATATATATATAGGAAGAGAGAGAAAAGCGGGATAACTATAGACGTATGTCTGGAAACAAATGTTTGTCAAATGCATGTCAGTTTACCTATTCCTTAAACAACCACTGTGTACAAGCAAAAGCTGGGACTTTCTAGTAGCTAGGTCGTACGTGCCGTGTACGAGTATTGTAGAAGGACAAGAGTTCTACCGCGTCTGATTTTGATTCTCCGAGCGCTTCGGCTCCTGCACCTTGAGCCGTGTTGATGGCACCAGCCGTTACCTGGTAGATTTTTCTAGATCTGCTGAGAAAGCGACAACGACGACAATCGTCTTCGTTTATCGAAGCGCGGTTTCGTCAAAAATTGCGCCCGCTTTAAATCCTCTGCAGAGATAGGAGCGGAACAGACTTGCGCGAAGCTATCGCTTGACTGGCGTATAGCACACGACCAACGACCAACTAGACGGCAAAAAGCTTATTCCGCCTCCACAAGAGAAGAAAGTGTGCGAGACCTTTCTACGGAGACACTCGTGAATTATGGATGCCCATGCAAACCCGCGTTCAGTGATGTTTCTCCCATTCCACGTGCATCTGCGAAACCGTGCATCACGCGGTGACTAAATGACTAAAAACATATTACTGTTAACTTTGCTTCTGCGTGGACCTTACTGACATGATGCTCAATGTGTTGTTGTTGTTGATATTATAGTTGTAATTGTTGTTGTTGTTGCTGCTGTTTTATTGCCACGTGTATTTTTACTGTCACCCCTGCCCTGCTGTTGCTATACTGCAGTACAGTCCTCCGCGTAACAGTAATAGCTTTCATCACCACGACCGACCACATGCAGGCGATTGAAGAACGTCACAATTATAAATACGTACAGCAGTAAACAAATTAGGAAACACAGTAATGAGAAAAATACAATTTTATGCGGCTCGAATATTTTACCACAAGAATATCGAATTAATACCGCTAGAAAGCCTATTGCGGCCTTAATTCAAGCGTTGTAATGTGTGTGTGTGTGCAACGAATTAATTGTTAGAAAAAACCCACGTAGACCACGGCCTTCTAACGGCGTCGTGTGCTCGTGGCAAAGTCTAATAAAAAAGGTAGTTGTACTTCCGCATTGATCGCCCGCATGAATACCGATAATCATAACGCAATTCATAACAAACATAACTAAGCACAAAAGTACGACTTATAATATATAACTTATATACGACTTATAATAAAGTACGACTTAACGAATTCAGCTTTGCCGATCGCCTCATACACATGTAGTCTTAATAACGTACTAATTTGAGGCGGGCGTACGTGCTAGTACTTGGAGTGTGTGCAACTTTGCGAACTTGCACAACTTGTGAAATATCGTACATCTCGAACAGGGCTGTTGCCGATCAAGATGCTTGGCAGAGCAAACTACCGTTTTTAGTAGTACTAGCTTATTAGCCAGGTCATTGGTATCCCACATTGCCAGGGTTTGCCGGTACCTAAGTGCTACTACTAATGACCTGAACTGAATTATCACGACGGCCAAACTCAGTCTGCCAGCTCATACTAGCAGTTAGAGCTTGCTCGTAGTTGATCGTTTAGTATAGAGACAGTCGTCGAGCCCGGTGGCGTGGTAGCTTGAGTCTGCGGCTCACAACCGGAGGAGACACATAGGAGGTGCGCGGGGAGTTGAGCCCCACCGTTGCACCGATTTGTATTTATGGGCGTGATCCGTCTATGAAGCAATGTGAAAAACAGATGCGTGGACGCTGTTAAATCTTGGCTGAGGGTCAGCTCGAACACTTTACTTTAGTATAGAGACAGTAGTTTCGGTGTCCAACCGCCTGTCTACTTATCCGCCGTTCATTGATTCGTCCGTTCGTCGGTCCGTCCGTTCATATTTTGTCTTTATGCTTTGTTTGTTTGTTTGTCTGTGTTTATTTAGTCTGCTCCTTTGTCCGCATGTCTGCTTGTTTTTCTGTCTGTATTTTTGTCTATCTGTCGATCTAACTATTTATCTAGTCTGTTCAGACGTCGGTTGTTCGCCGACGTCGTCCGTTTAACAGCCGTTTCAGCACCAACATAATGATGGCTGTTTTGACGCTACTACAGCTGCTGCTGCTGCATAGAAGTGGTTGCGGTGGTGATGCTTATGTCGTCGTCTAATTGGGTATTGTCGTCATCAGCGAGCAACGCCAGAACAGTCAACCGGAACAGCAACCGCAACAATAGCAGCAGCAGCAGCAGCGGCAGCAGCGGTAGCAACGGTAACAGCAACAGCAGTTCTCGCCCTCTGGTGTGGTCTGACGGGCACCGCCTTGCCAAGGGCCGTCAAACGGCCGCCCACGACTTCTTGTCAGCGGCAAGCGACCACTGTAACCAACCAACCGATCAGCCAGCCAGCCAAGCCAGCCGACCGCTCAATTGCCAGCCCGTCAGACCGTCAGCCAGCCAGCTAGCGCCCCTGTTGCTGCATCGACAGCCGCCGCCTTAGACGCCGTCGCTGCTGCGGCTGCTTCTGTTGCCGCCGCCGCCGCCTCTGGTGTCGGCGCCGACACAGCTATCGCTGTGTATCACCTCAATCCAATCCGACCAAGAAGCAACGTCGGCCGCGCCTCCACAGAAACAGCAACAACAACAACAACAACAACGAATGCAGCAAAAATAGCAGATATAGCAGATATAGAAGATCTTTTAATATCACTGCTTTGACTACAACTACGACTACATACTACGAATATCACCGTCACACATTATGACTCTCGGCTACCAACGCTACGCACCTGCACGATGAAAAGTGATAGTGTTTCTCGAAACATGCAGCATTCTTCGGCAATCATCTGTTAACTATTCATTAATCCGCTACTCCACTAGTCGATAAGGAGCACCCAAAAATGTGTGAATAGTTATGCGATCGTCCATTGGTGGGTAGGCAATGTCGTGTAGAATTGCGCACTCGAAATCATCTACATAAAACGTTGGGGTTGCGTTAAAAAAAATCATAACGGCAGTACCAACAACAAAAGCAACACCACCACCACCAACAACAACAACACGTGTACTATGCCAGCCACCTTACTATTTGAATACAAGTACATTTAGTACATTGAAATGAATACATTCGATCGTTTTCGGTCAGCGTGAACCAATGCATCAACGTGTCATGGCGTCAAACTCGCGCAAAACGCCGGACGACGGTAACACGTAACACCAATAGCACAAGGCACAAACGTTCTAGTCTAACGACAACAACAACAGAAACAATAATGATAAAACTAAAAACAAGACAACAACGAACACACACAAACAATCACAATAACAACTAAAATATCATAGGAACAACAGCAACGACATCACGAATTATAGCAATGTCACCATTACCAACACCAGCAAAAATAGCAACAACATCAACATGAAACTAGCAACTACAAGTAACAACAACAACAAAAACAACAACGACAGCAACAACACAATAATACCACCGCCATTTGCTGCAGCTGCAACAATGTGGCATCCTACCAGGTCGTAATCGGGGGCCTTGTATGTGCCGGTGAGTTCGTCTAAGTGTGAATCTGTCTGGCTGTGTGTAAGCGGGGGGGGGGGGACACGTCACGTCCGATTTAGGTGAACGCTGGGCACCGCACCGCAGACGTGTGACGATATGGCGAAAATAAAGCATGTCGTAGGGCGTCCGTAGCGACACACAATGTCGTCAACAACCCGACATTGTGACACTATTAGCGAAACAACGCTCATTGTTGTACTGTTGTAGTGCGGTAGCTAGTGGCTGCTCGTCTAGGTAAGATGCTTGGCTAACTGACCAGGTAAAATGTCATTAACATCACCACGATGATGATGATGATGATGATGCTGATTAGTGATGATTGCGATGATCGTCGTGGGAATGATGGAGAAGGCGAGGTCGAAACGCACATACAAGGACGACAATCCTGAAAAAAACCACGATTAAACGCCGGCCACCTGAATAATCTAAACTGCACAACCTGGCGCCTTAACTGGGTTGTCGCAGACGATAGCCGTGACCATCGGCGGTAGGAACCCGCGAAGCTGCGCGATTGAATCATGAGTGGGTGTTCTGCTGCTACGAATTCCTGGTGAAGAAGAGCAAATGAGTCGATCAATGATGTAGAGCATAGATGATAGATTGTGTGATGGAAGAATTGAAGATGTTCTGCCAGTCCGAAAGATCGATTTCTGCACACGATGACACGACAATTGGCAACGAGTTGTCTGGTCGTGTTGGGGGTACGCAGCAACAGCAGAGGATGCGAAAGCGGCGACGTCTTCATCATGATCCATATCATGTTCCTCATGATTACCATCATCATTATCATGCGTCATCATCATCATCATTAAGGGGAAGCCAGTCTAGAAGGGGTGAAGCCGCAGCAGCAGCAGCAACAAACGCCAAACAAATTGACGGATAAAAGGTAAAAGAAGAAAAAACAAATCATATAGGACGAAAAGAGAAGGTGAAAAACGCCTATTAGAAACGAAAACGAGCAGCAGTAGACAAAGCAAAGAAGAATAAGAAAACAAAGAAGATAAAAAGGAAATAAGGGAAGACGCAGCAGAAAGAGCAGAAACAGTAGAAGTGAAATAGGAAAACGAAGAGATACGAGGGTAGAAGAATATGAAGGGTGGACAAATAAAGAGTAGCAGAAGAAGATATAGAAAAACGAAAAGGTATACTCGAGGAAGGAAGTTAGAAAATAGAATTAAAGAGTTTGAAAGCAAGAAGAGGTAGAAGAAAAAGGAAGACGATCAACAGATAAAGGGGTCAAAGACAATGAAAAAGAGAGCGAACGATAACAAACAGTAGAAAGACGAAATAGTAAAAGAGGACAAACAAAAAATGGAGATGAAAAAAATAAACAAAGAAAGGGTAAATGAAAACAAAAGAAGAACGACGAAATGACAAATAATGAATAGAAAGGAATTAAAAAAAATTAAAGAAGAAGATGAGAAATCAAGACGAAGAGACAGAAGGTCTTCGAGAAGGTTAGAAAGATAGAAGAAGCGGCTGCGAGCGCCGCCGCCACCGTCACCGCGGACGTTACGGTGGCTGCGGCAAAGTAAACCGGCGTCAGGCGGCCATCTAGAATGTCCCGCCAAATGTCTCCTCTCTACTGCTCGCCGTAGATCGGGCCGTCAAATCAACCGAGGTTACCGGCGAGTTAGTTTCAAGTGTATTAAGTGACGTTTTCGTATCAATCGCCCCCCCCCCCCCCCCCCCCCCCTTTTCCTGTTGTTGGCTGTCAACAAAAACTATAACGCAGTATGCACTGCAACGCACGCGTTCTAATAAATCCATCCCTAAGCTGTCATCAGTGCTTTTGTCGTCTGTACGGAAGATGTATGTTTGCTTTGTTGTTGTTGTTGTTGTTGTTATTGCTGCTGCTGCTGTTGTTGTTGCTTAATTGTGCCGTCGCGTTTGCCATTTGCCATTGTCTATGTCGCTGGCGTCGTTGTGTTCATCACAGACACCATAGCATTTAACATGTTACTGTTGATCGCTTTGTGGTGATTATTATTCTATTATTATTGTTATTGGCCGTGGCCGCGTTGCGGTTAATTTCAAGCTGGTGCCAAATAGTGTCGCTACTGGTTTACGTGCACCATACACACTGACTGCTTTAGTAACAGCAACAACAGCAGCAACAACAGCAGCAACAACAACAGCAACAACAACAGCCAAAGAAACACGCAACAAGACGCCTGGTCACTAGCAAATTTGCGACTTTCCGAAACAGGTAAAGACAACGATAACAACGGCAAGAACAACAACAACAACAACAACAACAACAACAACAACAACAACAACAACAAGAACCTAACACAACAAAGGGCGTACCGCTACTGGCCGTGTCGGAAGGCGCGATACGTCACGCCAACCACCTTGGTGGCCGGAGGAAGAATCAGAGTCTGGGTCTCGGAGAGAAGGGGGCCAGGGAAAAGAGCGGGGGGCGAAGAGAACAATATAAAAAACGGGCCGCGTCCGGGCAGCAGCAGCAGCAACAACAGCGTTAGCAGCAACAACAAACAATGGCGAAAGCGGTGACTCCGACAACGACAAATACGACAGCCACGTTAATGACGAACTACGCGGCGACAACCACGACGTTGATGACTAACACGTCGTCCAACAGTTTGAGTTAGAGAATGGTCTCATGATGGTGGTGGTGGTGGTGGTAATGATGACGATGGTGGGTGGTAGTGAAGATGGTGGTCGTAGTGAAGATGATGGCGAAGTTAGTGGTGAAGTTGGTAAAGGTAGGATAGTGCTTGCTACTGATGCTGATGATTTGCTGGCTTAATAAGCCACTGGGCGGCTGAATCAGGCAGCAGTAGCAGCGGCGAGAGCTGTGAGCACAAGCAATGCTTGCGTGCCCCACTCCGTCGTGTCACGCATACGTACAGTGGCGCGCGAAGCAATGACGCTGTTTCGGCGGTTACTATCGAGTTTTTGCCGCGCGCCGACGCAGTCGAGTGTCAACTACCACCTGACTTACTGATGTGGCCGTCGAATGAAAGGGTCTGTCTGATCGCTCGTCCCCCTAAATAGAAAGACCAATCGACCGATCTACCGGCCAGTCGAACGGCGTCGGCCTTCGGGCTTCATTGGCTGTTTGAGTAAGTCGTCATTTCGTTCAGTATGGCGGAAAATAGAGACAAAACAAAACGCAGTGTAGAAGCGTGAGAAGCGTGGTAGCTAGAAACGAAAAGAGGCAGAAGAAGGCAAGAAACCAAGGAAACAGATAGATTGATGCTTGCCAAAGCTGTTGTTGTTGGTGTTGCTGTTGTTGTCAGCATCAGCAGCAGCCGCAACTGCAGCGGCGGCGGATATGATGGATATACAGACGGACAGTTGGACGCCCGGCCGGTTGACAGACAGACAGACCAACGACGATTGACGAGAAAGAATCAGGAAGAACAACAACAACAACAACAATGACATGCTCGGGGAGAGACGGGAGGGGGAAGGCGACTCGGCACGCTCAAACGGCGGCGGAGAGGGGAGAGGGTGGTAAGGGGTGGGGGGGGGTAAAGGCGACTCGATGCGAGCGTGTGTCACGTACGTTTTGAAATTTGCCGCCTTTAGCTCACAGCTGATCACAGGCTACTCTCGTTTCTCTCGTAGCTCTCTCCTCGCTATAGCTTACCCAAGCAATTTCTCTCACCCTGGCATGGTCTCTCTTCTTATTTCTCTTCCTACCATCGTCTCCCTCTCTCTAATTCGGTCACATTCTCGTTCACTCGCTGCTGTCGCTGTGGACTGTCTAGCTTGAGACGCGCAAGCTCTTGGAACGCACGTTTGCCGGTCCACATGCCGGCATATCCCGGCATTGCGGCGACAACAACAACAACAACGATGGCAACAACGATGACAACGGCCTTTTCCAACACTGCAACAACGCGGTGCCGCGTCGTTCACATATCACCGCCAACACATTTATTAGGCTAAATTCGTTCGTTTGTCGCTTGGCGGCATATCATCTAAGCATATATATCCATTTGTATATATAAATATATATTATATATAATATATATATATATATAGGGTTTGTGACAGAAAAATGTTTTAAAGCGATACATGCAACTGTAGAGCTCGTTAAAGAAAATATGCTTTCCAATGGAACATGGTCTCTTAGAAGCCTTGTTTCGGAGTCAGAGTGAAATTACTACAATTTGGGACACTGGTGTTTTTGCCTGACATAGGAGCACAAAATGAGACAGAAAACTAAGCACACTGTCGTGAGAAAATTCTGCTTCTTCTGAAAAATATATAAGGCCGGTCAGAAGATGCAACATGGTCGCTTAGAAGCGAATAAAAAAAAAATAAGTTTTTTATTAGCTTTCACGTCGAATACCTCAAAATCAAAATTACCCTACGAGTCCACGGCGCTTAAAACTAACATATTCATGCGCATTTCATGGTGTCATTTTGGCACCAAAATGGCACGCGAGCTGTGGTTGCGGAATAATTACGATTTTTTGGCCAGATGTCGGCCTGACTGAAATGACTTTGTTCTAGAAAGATTTGAAGAGCGATACATGGAATTGTAGAGCTCGTTAAAGCAAAATATTTTTTTTTCCAATGGAACATGGTTTCTGAAAAGTCTTGTTTCGGAGTGAAAGTGAAATACTACAATTTGTGA
>QVRM01004650.1:0-62052 GCA_003439945.1 Dermanyssus gallinae | reverse complement strand
CCCATATGTTTGCATGCAGTGCGGTCGCTGTGTAAGAACCTCCAAAGGACTGAAAGCCCATATAACAGGCCTCCACTCCCCGATTCCCCCTCGAAGTCTACCTATCGGCAATAGTCCGGGACCGGATAATCTCATACCTTCTACCTCAGACTCTGACCTTCAATCTGATTCGACCTCATTAATACGAATTCTAACAAGTGCCCGCAAGAATGTAAGACTTGCCAGAGTCATACCCCGCGGAGCCAGAGAATGCTGCGCCGCAGCATACACCAAAGCATTGAGCAAGTTTAACTCGAGGCTTGACCTCAAGAGCTGGAACCATCTTATGGTGCTTCCATCGCTAATGTTTGCCATTCCGCGTCACAAAGATCAAGAAGTGACCCTGACCAAACTAATTAAGAAGAATGTAGCCGAAATAGATCTAAGGACTCTTCAAGGTGTGGCTGACGCGACTGCACTCAGCACTATCGACAAGATACGCCACGTAAATGAGGATAAAAATAGTATACGTCAAGCAGAAATGAAATTAGCAGAGGGTGATATCCGTTCTGCCGCTCGAGCCCTGCTGTCCTCAGATATAATCGCACCATACGACGCGCACACAGAATCCGAACTGCGGGCCAAACATCCACGTTCCCCACCTGGTTGCCAAGAGCGCATAGAGCTGCTCCAACAACCGGTCGCCTTAAACCTTTGTAAGATTGACGTACTTCAGGTCCATGAGGCCGTTAAATCCTTTCCATTCACAAGTGGAGCCGGTTTGGATGGTCTGCGTCCTCAACATCTACGTGACATGCTCGACCAGACGATTCCCTCTTCAGAACGTCTACTGAACGAACTGAGTACCTTTGTGACTACAGTACTTAATGGTACCTTGCCGTCATTCTGTCTACCGATTTTCTATGGTGAAAGCCTAACCGCCCTTAGAAAAAAAGATAACTCAATTAGACCCATTGCGTGCGGACTGGTACGAAGAATGGCTTCTAAAATTGCCATGGCTGTGAATAAAAATCCCATTGTGACAGCGGTCTCTCCTCACCAAGTTGGGGTTGCCATTAGAGGAGAAGCAAAAGCCACCGTGCATGCTACGCGTGCCTTTTTGCAGGCAAAGGGTCCGACAAGAGTGCTAGTTAAACTAGACTTTCGAAATGCGTTTAATACATTAAGAAGAGATAAAATGTTTGATGAAGTACAAAAGAAGGCTCCAAGACTCCTACCGATGGTGTGGCAGGGCTACAGAAGCGCGTCAATGCTTGCTTGGAATACAGATGTAACCATAGAGTCCAGGACCGGTATCCAACAGGGAGACCCACTAGGGCCAGCGCTGTTTTGTCTTGGCATTTCTGATCTGGTGTCAAGTCTACAGAGCCCCTTTAACGTCTGGTATCTGGATGATGCAATCCTGGGTGGTCCCGCGGACGTTGTGGCGAATGATCTACAGACCGTACTACAGTTCGAGGAAACGGGAGGGCTAACGCTCAACGCCTCTAAGTGTGAGGTTACAGCTATAGGAGGCAATGGGCAAGAGCAAGAGAAATCTATTCAAACGATCATGCAAGCACTTCCCGGAATAATTTGCGCGACACAAGAAGACCTAGATATTCTGGGTGCTCCTGTCATGTGTGAATTAATCCCACGCGCAAAACGAGAAGCTCTTGTAAAAATCCGCCCACGCTTGACAAATATGCACCCACAGGCGACCCTTTGTCTGTGGAGGCACAGTCTTGGGTCATCAAGATTTAACTATTTGTTGCGAGCATCGTCGACCTTCACATATAACGAAGGCCTCGCTGCTTACGACGAGACTACTAGGGATATTCTGGGTGAGGTAATAAACATTAGTTTAGAGAAGAACTTATGGAAAAGAGCAAGCCTTTCAATAGCCTTCGGAGGCCTTGGTATTAGAAGGTCCATCGACCTCGCCGCAGTGTGCTATGCTGCATCATTGAATCAATTTGGCTCTCTAGCGAAATCACTTGTTAACGAAGATGCAACAATCGTGTTAAAGAAAACTACCATGTTGGCAGATGCGACGATGAGGAGCCAACTTGACCCCGGCCCCCTGAAAGAGCACGTAACCCAACATTTTCTCGACGCTTGTAAAAGTAAGAAATCATCAAGGGATATCATGGATGACCTTACATCATCAAGAGAACGTGCCGTTTTTTTAGCGGCTCAACATTCTTTCAGCGGGGGCTGGCTCCAAGCACTGCCCTCCCGCCAGTTTGGCACCATGCTGGACCTCCACTCCTTCCGCATGGTGTCAGCCCTTAGGATAGGCGCTCGTCTGCCAGCCTTTCTCATGTCTTTCATGCAGCCAACCTGTTGACTCTGATGGTCTACATCCTCTAAGCTGTCTAAAAAGCCCTGGCAGACTTACAAGACACGCGGAACTCAACGCCATAGTAAGAAGAGCCCTTAGAAGAGCAGGGATACCATCCACACCCGAGCCGAAAGGTCTTTATGGAAGTACTGAGCTACGACCGGACGGGGTCACCATTCCGCTATGGTCACATGGTAAAAGCCTTCTATGGGATGTAACCGTTTCATGCACAGCGGCCTTGTCGTATCTACGTCACAGCGCAGTTGAATCTGGATGGGTTGCAGAACGCGGGGACTCTGAAAAACGAGGAAAGTATCTCGAGCTGTCAAGGAGGTACCACTTTGTACCCATTGCATTGGAGACACTTGGGCCCATTAGCACAGGTACGGCGAAAATCCTCAAGGATATTGGAAAGCGTATAGAAGATATTACGGGTATTCGACGCGAGGTCATGTTTTTGAGACAGATGATGTCTTTGGCCGTGTGTAGGGGGAACGTGGCTTCTATCATAGGCGCCATGAATTGAGGAAATCAGCAGAGCATCATAAACCTGGCTTAAACGTTTATACCTCACAATTGTAAAACCGAAAAATAAATAATAATAATAATAATAATAATAAAAGTCATACTTAGTGATTCCCTGACAAGTCCTTTAAGCCTGTGGTATGCAGATGGACGACTTCTGCATCTGTCTAATATATAAACGTGGTATATATATATATATATATAATATATATATATATATATATATATATAATATATATATATATATATATTATATACTATCTCATCTCTATCTCTCTATCTTCTCTCTCTCTCTCTCTCTATTCTCTCTCTCTCTCTCTCTCTCTCTCTCTCTCTATCTCTCTCTCTCTTCTCTCTCTATCTCTCCTCTCTCTCTCTCTCTCTCTCTCTCTCTCTCTCGTCTCTTCTATCCCTCTCTCTCTCTCTCTCTCTCTCTCTCTCTCTCTCTCTCTCCTCTTCTCTCTCTCTCTCTCTCTCTATACAAGGGTGTGACAGAAAGATTTTATAGCGATCCATCAAATTGTAGAGCTCGTTAAAGCAAATATTTTTTCATGGAACATGGTCTCTAGAGTCTTGTTTTGGAATGAGTGAATTACTACAATTTATGAGACTGCCGATTTTGCCCGACATAGGAGCACAAAACGTGCTGTTGCGAGACAACCAATCTTCCTAGACAGAAACTAAGCACACCTTCGTGTTCGCGATAAAATTCTGCTCCATCTGAAATATATACAAGGCCGATCAGAAGACGCGACATGGTCGCTTAGAAGAGAATTCGCCAAAAATGAAGTTCTTTATTAACGTTCACGCCAAATACTTTGAAATCATAACCCTTCAACCACCCACGTGTTCAAAGCTAACATATGCAGCAAATGCGCATCATTTTGGCACCAAACTTATGGCAATGCGAGCTGTGGTTGCGGAGTAATTACGATTTTTCGGAAGGCATGTCCAGATTAAGTGCATGAAAAATGACTGTGTGGCGACGTTCACTACCGCCGACGTGTCGCGCGACAGCCGCAGCGCGTCATTTTTCATGCACTTAATCTGGACATCTCGCCGAAAAATCATAATTACTCCGCAACCACAGCTCGCATTGCCATAAGTTTGGTGCCAAAATGATCGTCATGAAATGCGCATTTGCTGCATATGTTAGCTTTGAACACGTGGGTGGTCGTAGGGTTATGATTTCAAAGTATTTGGCGTGAACGTTAATAAAGAACTTCATTTTTGGCGAATTCTCTTCTAAGCGATCATGTCGCGTCTTCTGATCGGCCTTGTATATATTTCAGATGGAGCAGAATTTTATCTAGTTTCTGTCTAGGAAGATTGGTTGTCTCGCAACAGCACGTTTTGTGCTCCTATGTCGAGCAAAATCGGCAGTCTCATAAATTGTAGTAATTTCACTCTCATTCCAAAACAAGACTTCTTAGAGACCATGTTCCATTGGAAAAAATATTTGCTTTAACGAGCTCTACAATTTTATGTATCGCTATAAAATTCTTTCTGTCACACCCTGTATATATATATATACATATATATATATATATATATATATATTTATGTATATACATATATATATATTTATATATATATATATATATATATATATATATATACATATATATATATATATATATATATATATATATATATATATATATATATATTTATAAATGTATGCGTCCTCGACGGCACACTGTCATAGAGTCAACTAAACTGTAATGGTACTAGAGCCGATCCTGCCGTCGTCATAGACTGTGCGGACAACGAGGCAACGAAGACGTTGCGTTTAAACACATGACTCTTTGTTATATACAAATAAAATACTCATGTGTTTCTACACTAAAGTGCACGTTGACACACTTATCGCTTTGCAAGGACAGAAACTTAACGCTTTTGCAAGGACAGATCATGAACGATTGACAGTTAGCTTGCAGTTTACAAGGGAGTCGGATTGGTCTTTATGCAAAAATAGCGCCGTTACTAAAATATCGGTTGTTATGGTTTTTCATAAGGTAGATATTTCCTAAAGCAATTAAAAGCAGTGCTAAAAAATATAATATGGCCGCCGTGTATCTCACAGCCACCAGCCAGAATCTAGGGGAACCTAGACCACATTTTGGGAAAGGTTTTTCTCACAATGATCTATAGAGCTAGATGATCCGCAAGTCTTTGCAAATGTCTAGGTGCAGATCTTTGCGATGCTTGTGTTCACTGGCAATTAAAATCTGACTAACATTAATAGAATTCGTAATAAATTTAACTAAAATTGGTTCTTCATGGTTACTTGAAAACGAAAATCTGCAATTACAGCGGAGTCTAAAGCTTCTAAAACTTGTAAAGTCACTTTAAATTAATGTTACACAAACAATTTTTATGTCAGTAAAAAAATATTTTGATTCTTTAGTAATGTGGCACAAAATTAACAGTTGTCTCCTGTAGACGTCTTCCGCTAGCACTCCCGTCGTTTTCCAAACTCAGCTAAATTGGCCGGACCCACCCGCTGTATGTCCACCGAGAGTCTTTGCAAGAGAAAACACCTCGATCTTAAGTTCCCGTAATGTTTACCAGTTGGTCCGGCACCTTCTGTAATATCTACTGCATGAGGGACCTGGCTCTCTCAGGATCTCAAGCTGAGATTCTTCACCAACGGCGGGAACACGTGTGTGCGCTAGACCTGAGCACGCATTCTTGTAGTTTGTTTGACCCCGCTTGCATGGCTGTATCGCCCGACTAGGTAGGACAGCGACTGACAATGACGGGCGTAAGGGTGTCAGTAACGACGCCGTCCTATGGGAGCGGCCAACTCTTACAGCAAGTTGAGGTCGGCCCATCTGGCCTGCGTCCGTCCTGTCCTGAACAGGCCGAGTTTCACAACTTTCTTCAACTTATTCAACACAATTTAGGAGTACACGTCACTGCAATAACTGATGTTACATTGTGACTGTTTTCTACCTATTTACAGTACCCGTACCCATTGCTGATGCCACTGGCATCTGCTCCGTCGCCGTTCGATGGACTCGTTATCGACATTCGAGGCTGGCGCAAAAGATACCTTCTCATGTTGCTCATCGTGCTATCGTGGCTGGCCGCGCTCAATCTGCTGCTCACGTTGTGGATCTCTCGGGCGATCAACTTCTCGATCAGTGCCAGCGTCGCATCGATAGCAATCAAAGCCAATTCGCTACGAGCCGACGAGGTCGTCAACTTTCTCGACGATATCGCTGTGAAGAACATCCACTCGCGAATTGTACGTATGACGCTCTTTCTCCGCCCGCATCCACGTGTAGGGGACATTGGCGTATCCTGCTATGCAATGGTGACATCATACGACCATGTCAGATAGGAGACCTACATTATTGGATCTTCGGGTCTACCTTGTATCTTGGATCTCCGGGTCTACCTAGATTCTTGGAGCTTCGGGTCTACCTTGTATCTTGGATCTCCGGGTCTACCTAGATTCTTGAATCACCGAATCTATCTAGATCTTTGGATCTCCGATTACCGTGGAGTAATGCATTATCATTACAGTTGCGATAATAAAGCCTCTCCAATATAGCCAATTATATGTTAGGTGATTATATTTTCCAATGATTGTAGCCTAGTAAACATTTAAGATGATAATAAGCCGGGACTTATACAATAGCCGTATCAGGTGAGCGGCAGGGCAGTATATGTATGTTCTAGGCGTTTGTATCAGTCCACTCTAGTGTGCGACAGAACAGTTAGAACTCATAATTGGCCTTACAAACGCTTCTATATACATTTGTTTACGTGTATAATGCAGTAATTGTCTTGCTACGCAGAATGGCAACAGTTTCAGCTTTCGCTAGAGTTGCGTATGCAACTTAAGACATTCCAACGCTGAGTGCGCTGACATACGTTCTCGTTGGCTAAATTTCAGGATGAACCGATAATCGTTCAATCATTGGAAAACATCACGTTATCATCAACAGGGCGGATTCGTAACGACACGACAACCACGACCAGCTGCGTGTCTATCGGCAAGTTAACTAAAATGCCACTATTTCATTATATTATGACACAACGCTGGATCATGAACGATACCAGCACTAACACGCCACTAACAACTCGATAAGCCTTATTAAGCTCCGGAACGTTAAATGGAAAGCTCACTTTATTTTCTTATCCCTTTTTCTCGAACCTTGTTAGAGCTGAAATAGATCGAGTGCTGTTGCTTAGATTTTTGCGTGCTGTCTGCTGACGTGTGTTCGATATCTACGCATATTATTATGGAACCAGCGGGTTTATCGGGGTTTTGATTGATTGCTTGATTGGTTTATTCGCTTGGTAAGTGTATGTCAACTATCACCTTTTTAAATACCAGCAGCGCATAACGCTACAGTCATTAATTACCTACACTGTACTTTCCCGTTGTTTCCCTTATGTGTTAAACACCTTCCACCGGGATAGCCTCTGCCTCGTAAGCTCTAAATGTGCCTTTTCTAGTCCCTTCCCTAGTCCCTTCCAATTGATCACACTCCTTAACCAGATGGCCTATCGTTTCCTCTCTGTTCCCGCACATCCGACAAACCGTTGTTTCTAATGCTTCGTAGCAGTTTGGCTGCACTCTCGTGTCTAACATTCCGGCTCTCGCATCCGCTAACGGCCCGCTGCCTCTTGTTTTATCGTATAACCATGCTACTCCAACCCCTTCTGATCTCATATTCCCGTATACTTCCTTTAAACTAGTTTTTTCTGCATAAGTGCTGTCCGTTATTTCTGTGTGTACCTGCCTTTACGTCATTTTTAATTTGCCTGCTGGACATAGCAGTGTCTGTCTACTGTTTACTTGTGAGTCCTATCTGTCTTGCCGCAATTTCCACACTCCTGTCCCAATTTGTTTTTACTCCCATTGCCTTTTTACACGCTGTATCTTTGTAACCCATCGTTCGTTATTCAATGTCCTAATTCTACTACAATACCTCCGCTTACTTTGCAGCTCTCTTTCGATAAATTTGGAAAACCCGCCTTCCTCTTCACGAAACTCTCTGCTACAATTGAAACGGCACCCTAATAAAAACCTAATTACTTCTCTCTGAATTCCCTACTAATTACTTCTCTCTGAATTCCTCCCTGAAAAATAAACCACGTTCTGAATCTGAATCTGAAAATCCCTCTGATTTCCCCCATAAACCCGATCTATGCACTAGAACAGCGTTTCCAAACGTCAGCCCTAGCACATACATTGCTTTCTAAATGTCTCTTGTAACCACATATACCCCCATAGACTTTTGCACCTTACCAAAGTCCTACCTCTGTCTGCTTGCTTTATTTTTACCATTTTTCCCCTTTCAACAATTCTTTCTTTGACGCTTTTATTATTACCCATGGGTGTATTTGAATAGGTCCAGACCGACTTGACGTGCAGGCAGAAAGCTTCTCGATCTACAGCGCCGATGGACGTCTCGTCTACCAGGCGGCTAGTTCCCATTCGCGTTCATCGGTACCAGCGTTCCCTACCTCACAGGCCGTCAGCACGGCAGCCCATACACTCCGGATTACCGGTGCGAATTTTGCTACACACTTATATGTGTATGTGGTAAATAAATTATATATATATATATATATATATATAAGACAAAAACTATCTGCATTTTTTCAACTTTATAATCAGTCGAAAAATGAACGATTGACCGATTTTATTCATTCAGAAAGCACCTTCCATTGCAAGCCACAATGTTTTGCCGTTTCCGAACTAGATTATCGATTTTCATAGCAAGGAACTCTGGTTTCTACCACGTGTGTTCCTACTGCTTCTGGTCAAGTGAATTTCTTTCCCTGAGGATAGTTCTGCAGACATCTAAAAAATGGTGGTAGTCCGACGGTGTGCTATCCATGAGTATGATGGAATGCTGCAGAATTTCCCAATCGAAGCTTACTATCCTGCAGAGGCTGGAGAAACTCTCATGCAATCTTGCGTTGTCTTGGTGGGAGGTAACGGCCTTTCTATTTAGAGACTCTGTCTCTTCCTTTAGTGGGCGGCAAAAAACTCAGTCGAGCTGGTCACAACAGACACCCTTGTATCAGTGTGGCAGCGTGGTCTAGGGGTCGGCTAGTGCGCTAGTCATCTACCGAGGTGTCGCCGGTTCGATCCCTGTTGTTGATCGCATTTTCTTTGAGCGATGCTCATTGAGAATAGATGAAAAACCATACCATGGAGAGTCAGCGGCCATGCTGCCACAAGAATTGTTGGGGAAACCCTAGATACCTTAGCATGTCCGGCCCGGTCGGTGCATTGAAGATATACCTCAGGTTAAGTTCCAAGCGGAGGATAGTCTAGAACTAAAAACAACTTCCTTTAAAAATGTATTTAATTCTAGACACACTTATCTATCATCTGGCGACTATAAAGAAACACGTGGTGAGCAATGCTATACCAAAAAGAGCATAGTTGACCGTTGTGTGTACATCGGTATTGCGCTGACTATACATGTGCGTGTGCCATATATAGGTCGAAGCGGCGTACGTTTCGAGGACGGCGTCTCACTACAGACGCCAATCGTCACGTGGGGTGACACCGGCGGGCTCCGGGTGGAGAGCGCTACCAGAGAACTTCACGTGAAGGGACCAAAGGCGGTATCGATCGAATCGTCGGAGGCAGGGCTCACCCTTAAAGCAAAACTCAATCTCACCCTTACCTCGAGTCAAGGCCAGGTAAGTCAATACTGTTTGCTGCCGATGACGCTACGTCACCTGGGATTTTGCGTGTGTGGGGTTATGAAGTCTGACCCCTCGGCGGGGTCAGAACTCGGGGCTGCTCGCTTTTCAATATTACCCCGACAGCTAGCAATTGAATAATCTAACCGAATTTTAATCGGCCTAACACTGCTAACCTATTATCTGCATACGAACGGTCGTGTTAGTGTAGTCTATTCCCTTTCTTCCTTTGTCATACTCTAACAGCTTGTTATCTATTCTACTGTTTGTTTGAGTATTACCAATAACTGTGCTGCCCGTGATGCTGGTACTGGAATGAGCCTGTTCTGTGTCTTTATGGGTCTGTACTGCTGTTCTTGTCGTTATTGTTGTTGCTACCGTTGTTGTTGCTGTTGTTGTCACTCACGCCGTTGGTCAGTTGATTCTTTCGGCGGATTCGATCCACTTGGAGAAGCTGCGCAGTCCGCTAGCGTCGAAGGCGGGCAAAGCCTACGGAGGAGTCTACCAGCTGTGCGCATGCGCCAGCGGCCGGCTATTTCTTGCCGCCCCGGCTGCACCGTGCCGAGCGCACGAACTTAACCTGTGCAAACGGTTATAGCGCTGACACCTCGGCATGAGCCGGAACAGGAACGAAGCCCAACGAAGAGCCAAGACTTTCCCCGTCGGCGAGGGCGCTGTAGCCGACACGCCACGATGACTCGCGGTCGATCGATCTCAACACCACCACCACCACCAGCAAGGAACGGTGAAAGAACTCATGGGTGCCGCTGTACAGAAACATAGACACAATACTTCGCTCATTTCCGCCCTAGCGCTCTCTAGACGCGTACCTTACCGGGCACAAAACGCAGGTATGAAACGAAGAAAAACACTCACTGACTAAGAGTATCCGGGCACAAAGTATACTTAGTGCCCTCAAGAACTGCCACAATATATGTGGGTCTGTGAGAACCGATAAGCTATACAAACGCAGCAGACAATAAAGGCCACCTGATTTGATGCGGTAAGCGTTGACATTTCGGGGATGCCTAAATTGGAAGTAACGGAGATGCTAATGGCGCAAAAAACACAAGGGGTCATGGAGCTCGCTAAAATTAGTATATATTAATGTAATAGAGGGCAGAAATGCGTAAAACAGTGGGTTGCGAGAGATCTAGTTGCTCGATAAGAACATTATAACTAGAAACCATGTATATCCTTGTGTTCGGAAGAAGATTCTGCATGAGATTTCGTCTAGAGGGCATTCTGCGTTGGTCGGCAGAAGCAAAATAGCCGTAATGAGGAGTTCTCAATAAGCAAATTCTCTGATGTGTAATTCTTGCGTTCAGTTTCACTTTACTTTATCTTATGCTTAAAAAATGTGCCAATAAGCTCACAGGACTCACATTCTCCAAAAAGCGCATTTCAAAAAGATTTTTAGCAACAAATTGATAGTGGTTCGAATCGTAACATTGTAATTTTGCTGTCAATCCCAAATAAGACTCATTTAATTTTTTTTTTTAAACTTATTTTGGCGAGTTCGATTACTCCCCTCCCCAAATATGTCTAGTCTTTCACGTACACATCATCTTTCGTCATTCAGTTCCATCAACGCACGCACTGCAAACTTGCTGTTTTCTAACTTTGACAAATCATCAATATTAATTTTTATACAGTATACATTGTAACATATGCCCACAGCAATTATCAGCTTGACACAATCTAGATCATTTTGTGCAATCTTGCAGGGAGGCCGTCAGTGAATTGCATCGGACAGCAAGAGTTACCGCATCGTTCCTTGAGTACTTGTTTTACTGGAGAGAGTTTGTAAATGCCCCATGTGGGGCATCCAAATCAAGAACCCAACAAATGTTAGTAGAACTGGACCTTCGAGGTCCAAATGTTAATATAAATTGTCTAAAGTGCATACGCTGCAGATCTTTATCTGTAAGGTTGTATAGTAAAATGTAATAAATGATATCTATTATTAGCTCAACAGCAATTACTATATTATTATTTGATCGTAATTTTAATACAACTTTTTTTGATAGTGGTAATTTCATGTGGAGACACGTTTAGGTACTTTACCTGCACAATCCTCTTATCAGCGAATCAAACAGTTGCTAAAATGAATTACTAGCTGACAATTTAGCAAGTTTGGCAAAAATAATGTTAGCGAAAAATAAACCAGAGGAAATTAAAAAAAGAAACACCTTCTGGGATGACACTTGCTTGCACAAGGTTCGCATGCCGTTTGAGCCGATTGACTTATACAACCACAAAAAGTGCGCATTTAATCTCATAATAATGAAATAAATTTGAAACTATTTTAGAAGGCTTTGTAACACGATCTCCCAGCGAGCTGGTAACTATTAAATCAGATAATTACTCTCCATCTGATTATGTTCTCTGTACTTCTATTGACAGACTTAAGATTTAAAAAAGGCTAGACCTGGTGTACTCCGTCGCGGGCGGATATGTAGATTGTAGATTTTATGTAGCAACTATGTGGTCAGCGGAACCAGTTTTCTTTCCAATCTTTCGAATGCGAAGAACTGCGAGAGTGATGGACCCCAAGTAGCCTGGACCCCTCGGCATCGTCAGTGAGGAGTCCACCGTCAGTGGAGTCTCTTCGCATATATTAAATAATCATTAACTCTGGGGCTCAGATTCGTCCAGTACTTGATCTTGAGAAGTTGACAACTTTATACGAAGCTGAGACTTGCCTCGCAACATGCGAGGGCAAAGACATTTGAAACTACAAAGCATACGCTAGCCCCCGAGATTTTCTTTTATGATTATTTGTTTTCTATAGAAGGCCAATTGAGCAGACGAACTACATCGAAAAAACAACGAGAAGCTTTTTCTGACATACGCTCGTTTAACAATTATACGCAAAAATTCCTAGTAAAGAGAGGTAAATAAATGAATAAGGATTGCTGTGTTCTTTAGATAGGTTGCATTCCCTGAAGATGTCGTTGTTCCTGGTCACCTAGAGTTATGAACGGAATAAAAATAGCAGGCCTAGATACGGACACAGAAATTCTGTCAAAACCAAAAGTTTCTTTTGGCAGGGCTTAAGCGCTTTGACAAAGACCTTCAAACAGGTGCTCCCAAAGTCAGTGTTGACCTCGATGTGCGTGTACAAACAGGATAGCGTCCATGCAAGTCAACGGGTGAGGTTACGGCATTAGACCACACATTTTAAAGATTCCAGACAGAAACCGTTAATTAAGAACCGCTCGAACATCATCCACAACTTCAGTCGGGTCGCCTGCAAGAACGCAGTCGTCCAAATGCCACATATTTCATGAAATAATAAGGAACTTAGCTAGGTATGTATTAGGTAAGTCAAACAGTTCGTCGGCTTTTTTACCCAATTTTAAAGAGCCTTATTTATGCAGACAACAGTATTTTATTTTATGATATATTGACAGTTTTGTTCGATAACCTTCGCCCATCGCCTCGGTAGATCCATGATGTTTTTCTCCCAGAACGTCTTGTCCTTCTCGTCGAAATACTGAGTGAGGTGATTTTTTATAGCCTCCAAAGATTCAAATGTTGTGCCATCAAGGGAGTTCTGGAGAGACCTGAACAAGTGATAATCAGATGGTGCGAGGTCGGGACTATAAGCTGGGTGCGGCAGCACATCCCAGTCAAACTCCGCCAATTTTTGCCGGGTGGCCAAACTTTTGTGTGGTGTCGCCTTATCATGTTGAAAAGTGACGCCCCACCTGTTTGACAATTCCGGGCGCTTCGTTGCTACTGCAGCCTTCAAATCTTCGAGTTGTCTGCAGTAGACGACGGAGTTGATCGTCTGACCCATTGGAAGCAGCTCAAAATACACGACGCCCTTACAGTCCCACCAGCAGCACAGCATAACATTCTTCTGATGAATTTCGGGTTTAGGGATAGCTGCGGCCTGAGAACCTCTCGGGACCCAACTTCTTTTCTGTGTTACGTTTCTGTAGAGTATCCATTTTTCATCGCCGGTTATCAATCTTCTCAGAAATGGCTCATTCGAGTTCTTGGAGTGCGTGACAGGTATCGACTCGCCCTTCAAGCTGCCTATCATTGAGGTCGTGTGGTAGCCAGATATTCCGCTTGCACGAGGAACCTGCATCATGGAGGCGATTCCAAACGGTTCCGTGGGAGACTCCCGTTACATCTTCAATTTCTTTTATGGTCAAACCTGAGTTCGAAGTAACCAGGCTTGTGACTTCGTCGGTCTCCACAACATTGGGTCGTCCTGACCTCGGTTCACCTTTGAGATTGAAGTTTCCAGCTTTGAAACGGGCGAATCGCTTTTCGACTGTGGATTTGTGTACTGCGTTTTCGCCGTAGACTGCACATATCCTCCGGGTTGTTTGCGCTGCACTTATGCCTTCACGGTAGGAGAACAACATAATGTGTCGAAAATGCGTATTTTTGTCCTCCATTGCAAACAGCTGCAAATTCCGCAAACGAAACGGTAAAGTTGGAACCGGTATACCGTCGCGCCGCCACGGGTCTGCTCCTGAATGTAAACACCCAGCCGCACTCTCAGGCGGCCCTGCTGCAGAGCGCGGGAATTTCAAAAATGTGGTCCCAGAAAGCCGACGAACTTTTTAACTTACCTAATAGCTGCTTAACAATTTAAGGCCAATCTCAAGCGGTCACTTTGCTGTAACTTTTTAGTTGACAGTAATGCAAAAGATTGCGAAAAACTAGGTCCATATGACGGAATAGTGAACGACGGAACCGGATGGCGGACCATAATGGGAGTAAGGAAGTGTTAATCTCTAGCTTTGCAACTATCGTACGTGGTCTACCTTAGGAGAGAATCTAACAGGCTCCTCAAACACTATTGAGTGGTGGCTAATGGCATCGGCATCACTATAGTTTTTTTAGATATCCTTAGATATCCATCAAAATGTTCTTTTAGATATCCTTGCAGAGAGCTTTTACGGCAATTCTTTTTACACTAAAGGAGCGGGCAATAAAATGCCCAAAAATGCCTTTTTCTTAAGGACGCACAGCCAATTGTGCGCCGGAGATCAAACGCTTGAGTTCTACCAGGGGAAAACGTCATTGCAGCATATACAGATGCGGGTGTTGCCATAACTTGGGCTAAACTGAACGTGATTTACTTTATTGCTGGCGCGAGGAGGTTGCGTATGCGATAGGGTCTAGAGTTAAACATTCTTAAGAAGGTGGTTTTAAATGTTTTAAATTCTAGACGATCCTCTGTTGCCTACGGGCTTGGAATCATCGTGAGGCATATTTTCAATTCAACGACAGCCGGTCATGTTGAGATATTTAGGGTTTCCCTAGCAGTCCTTGTGACAGCACGGTCGCTGAATGTGACGAGGTCTACGGACAATCAACATAGCCAACGAGCTGCCTCGAAAAGACGTCAGGGCGTTTCTTAAGTTTTCCCAGATGCATACAGCTGCATGGTCAAATGGGGGGGGGGTTGGCTAAACGAAAAGAAAGTTTCCAGGAGCTGAAAGTGTGTTTCTCGTGCTGCAGTGTGAGAATTCGTGGAGAACGAGTTCGTCGAGCATTAGCCATGAAGAGACAACGCTGCCAAAGGCAACTTTGTAGAGAACCTGGGTAAGGCAATTGCATAACCTGTGGCCTAACTAATTCTAGGATAACGCAATAGACACGTATTTAGTTAAGTATGTCTTAAATATATCGTAGAAAACCAAAGAAATAGATTTGGGGTCTTTACGGATGAATGTGGTGGCTCGAGGTGTTTAAATTATGTTTACATGCATTTACCTGAGGCGAAGCAGAGAGCGAGGAACATGGGTTCATGCTTATTGTGATAAGCCTCTAATATACTAGACAGCACAGCCAAAATATGTTGTTGCAAGAGTGTTATATATATATATATATATATATATATATATAGAGAGAGAGAGAGAGAGAGAGAGAAAAGGATGAATCTAACTTATCAATTTAGCAGAGCCGACTCATCCATCTGATATGTGTCAGTAGAGAAGTCAATGTTGAGCCAAGTGCTTCATAGAAGAACTTCGTCGCTAGGATTTGCGTCGGTCTCCACCTTATGACCCCAGAGGTCAAGGAACGCGAGTGCAGCTGTGGCAAAAAGATCTCACGTTTAGGCTGTTATGGTCTATCTTGCATCCGCAGCTTAGGCTTTAAGAGGAGATACGCTGCTTTGAATGAGGTCCCGTGGATTGTTGAGAAGTGTTGCGATACTAAACTAACCCGACGAAACGTAAGCGCTTTCAAAGCGTTGACCTTATCCAAGTTGTCTATGAGAGTTTGAACGCTAAGTTTTAAAAGAGATTCGCTCTAAAGATTTAGGCATTTGTTAGCATACCAAAAATAAGCTCTTCGCGTGAGCTCATCCGTGTCTGTGATGACATGATCAAAAATGTTTAATCCTCTAGTGGGAGTGGCGACCCGTTGAGTAAGCCCATCTGTAATGCAGAGCGTAGAGAATGTGTAGTATTTTGTTAGTTAAGACGATAGAGTGATCTGCTTGTTTGAGTTCTTTTTAAAAAAGTTGCACGCTGCTTTAATGCGATGCACTAACTCTGTCGACTCCCCGGCAAAAAATAGCCACACAATGGGTCTACTTCATATAGTTCCACATACTATTTACAGATCTCAAAGCAACAATATTTACAGATCCCAAAGCTACAGTTATTAGGATAAGCACCTAGCGGTGTAGCGGCGGTGGCATAGGCGGCTAACGTACCGTTCGAAACGGGGCGTGGCCATGGCAACCACGGTTAGCAAAACATCGCTAGTTCGAGTCCCGGCCGTGCTGGTTGAATTTGTTGGACGTGGTTGTCATTGCCCTGCTGCTACATACCTCTGCTGGAGAAAGCCTATATAATTCCAGTACGAGAACGCAATGACGATAGATGCATTTAGACGATATCGTACCGCAGGCAACTTAGCCCATTACGAGCGCCTAAAATGTAGTTGTCAGAGCGTAATAATGAAAAGAAAAAGCACCACCCCCGAGATTGTTCTTTGAAGCATTTTAGCTCGGGTAGGGCGAGTATACAAGCACCACCCCCAGCTGGCCTGACGCGATCCACAGCTATTTACATCGTATCGGCCCACAGTAAGCCTTGCTGAAAAATAAATTGTCATTATTAGCATAAGTTTCTCTAACAAACACAACGCCAGTAGATGTATATGAACAATATTTACGTAGCATATCGCATAATTAAATACGCTGCGTTTTTATGCAGTCTCAAAATTGAATACGCTGCGTCTTTTATGCAAGTTTTATGCAGTTGATGAGCCCACAATCAGATAAATCCTTAATGTGGGTAGTTGGTTTATCAGGGTCACGTACCGGTTGATTGGGTCATATGCTTGTCGGGAATGTTCCAACAACAGAAATGTGTCATACGCGGTCCCTGTAATCTATAGTATTTTTGCCCACAGTGCTTCGTTGGACATCTTACGATAATCGATGGTGGACACATACAAGATGAAGCAGACATGCGTTGCATATTTTGGCTTGACTTCGCGCGCTTTATATGTACTAATGCTATTGTCTTTGAGATGGGTGTGTACCTGCGTAGCAGCGACATCTTTCTCACGAAGCGTGCCAAATATAATTTGCGTTTTTAATTGGAAACGCGAAACAGGCCGTTGAAACAGATCGAAGCAGTGGATATCGCTGAAAGTCAGCGACCGTGCTGTCACTTAGATTGTTGGGGAAACCCTTGATATCTCAACATGTCCGACCTTCGCTGCATTGAAGATATGCCTCACGGTGAGTTTTAAGCTCGTAGGGGACGAATGATATGTAGTCTAGACTTAAGAACAATCTCCTTAAGTTTTCTTTGTTTTAGATTCTAGGCCGTTGAGATAAGTTTGACTGTTGTTGCTATGAGGCAACTGACAAAGTTGCTCGGTGTTAAGACAGACGGTTGGTGTTCTGCTCAGTAAGTGAGGATAGCGATCTGGGCACTGGATATGTGTAGTTGTTCAATTCCACTTGTTAATCACCTTTGGAACACATTATCGGCAGGTGTGCGGGAACAGAACGATTCATAAAATATCTCCTTCTTTTGCGATTCTGTAGCAACATGATTCAGCTATATTTCGGTGAACACTGTTCAGAGATGTTCACAATTTGACACACACTCACTGATACATAGTCGCTCCTTATAGCGCGCTTTGTCACTGTTAGTGGGTTGCTATAAGAATTCGTCCTTACTTTTTTTTTTTTTTAGATTTCCCGTAAGGCAATTGCCCGTGTACGGATGTTTCATGTCATGGCTAAGTTTACTCCACTCCGGCATTTACCTTGTTTAAATTGGAAACCATGCAAACCAATTTAAGAGTGGCCGGTCTGGGGTTCGAACCCAGTCCTCCCGAGTGCAAGGCAAAGGCTTTGCCACTAAGCCACCTTGCTCGGTACTGGTCGACATCTTATCCAGATGTCGACACAAAGTCTGGACGCAGGGCCTATGTAGTTTCTACACACGCTCACTAGGGTAGAACATGTAACAGTATTGATTAATATAAGAAACTAGATGCAGGACAAGGCGCAGGCGTCCTGCAAAAATGACTTGCCGCTTTAACGAATTGGGATCGCCTGTCGATACTAACCGTTCGAAATGAATAGCTGAACCCTGGTAAACCGTCATATTTTCCTCTAATAAGTATATAATTGTAAAGTTCTTCCTCTAAACAATAATTGTATGTACAGCAGGCTGCGTGATCCGTGCGTGTTTGCGGCAAACCGCTAAACCATATGACGAGTGGAGAAAATTACGACCCCAGCTATTTCCAGAATAAAGGTTCATGTCAGATTTGATTCCCACTAGCTTTACTTTTATAAAAAAAATACCAAGTTTGCTCTACGTTAATGGAATTGAAGGTAATACTGTAAGCCGTCATGGCGTTATGTATTAAAAAGCTGCAACTGCGAAAGAGAGGAATAGAGAGAGAGAGTAAGAGATAGAAGCCCGGCTGAAGTGGGACTAAAAACAACAACAAAAACAACAACAACAGCCGCAGCAACAACCACGACAAGGCAGCATAACCTTCCCAAGGGAAAATTTGCCTGTTATAAAGTCGAGCGCGGCTGTGTTAGTAGTTGCTGTCTGTGCATTGTGTCCTCGAGCAACCAGCGAGTCCATTTATCGCAGTTATCTTGCCGGCGTTGTGAACGTTCGCCCTTTGTTGCGTTTGCCCGTCCTTTACAGATATATGTATATATATATATATATATATATATATATACTTACATATATATACATACATACATATACACACCTCTTGTCGAGGTATTCATACGAACAAGCATTGGTGTCGTCGTCGTCCCCAGTGGCGTTGTCTTCGTTTCTCTTCCTCTGCTTCTGCTACTCCTGATGCTGCTTCTTATTCTTCTCCTCGTTGTTCTTTCTTCGCTTTCTGCTATCCTCCAAGCGTCCTAGTGTCATTGGCTTTCATTGTGTGCGCCCGTGAGGGGCGGCACCGCCACCCCAGCAGCACCGCTTATCAGAGCGACAGACGACCTCTAACAGCAGCAGCAGCCGCACCAAGCGCTGTATTAGCCCGGCTGTCGCTTTCTCTGCTGCTGCTCCTGCCGTTGCCATCGCCACCGGCACCGTCACTTGGTCGGTCTCATGATGACACCACTGATTTACCCTTAGAGAGGCCCACGTCACCTCTGACGCCAGTGACCGACCCGGCCGATGTCCGGCCTCCAGACCTCCAAACAGACCGGGCAACCGAACCACCGATGAAGTCGCAGGAGGTAGCGCAATGTAAGCAAACAACTTGCTTACGCTACTTGAGCAGGGTATGATGATTGTTTGGCCGTGAACGATAATGACGACAGCCACGACGACAACAACAACAACAACAACAACAACAAGAACAACAAATACAGCGACGACAACAACAACGACAGCTACAGCAACAACAACAACAAGAACAACAAATACAGCGACGACAACAACAACGACAGCTACAGCAACAACAACGACAACAACAACGACAGCTACCGCAACAACAACGACAACAACAACTACAGCAACGACGACAACAACAACAGCAACGACGACAACAACTACAACAAAAATAACAACGACAGCTACAACAACAACAACAACAACAATGTCCGAGTGATGATGACACCCGCTAGGACCCAGCACGCCGCAACCCCCCGACCGCTTCTCTGTCCTTGCCTTCATAGAGGACTGCGTCAGCAAAATGAAAAATCGTTGGACTCTTGCAGTGTGAATAGTTCTGGCCTCTAGAAACATGGCTTCACGAAGTTTTTCGCTCCCGTTTGCCGTCTGCCCGTCTCTATCTGTCTTTCTCTCATTTCTTATTTTTCTCTCTCTTGCTATTGTTGTGCTTGTTCACCCCCTTTCCCCCCAGCTGTGCTTGAATTACAAATCATATCGAGTCAAGTGGTTAGCAGGTTTAGAGATTGCAGTGACCACGTTAACGAGAACAAATGTTAAAAACCCCTAGCGGATGTTGTTGTATCATCACCTGCTTACTTTCTGCACGGACTCAGTTGTAGCAAGTGGTTAGAAATATACAACTCGCAATAGTACTACGCTATACTTTGATTTTTTAAATCCATGATAACCTGTTTGAAAGGTAGATGTGTCAGGTGTGTTGATGCTTGCAATTAACCTATGAATCGCATGTTGAAATTATTTAGAATGGCACTGTTAGTTTTGTAATGCAAATACTTAGGTATTCCAGTGTAAATCCCGAGAAGAAATCTAGTGTGTAATGTGTTGCACTTTTAAACGAATTTAACTATTATACAATCTAGCTAGTGAATCTGACTAGAATCGTGTATGGTTATTTATTGTTTTAACCTGCAAATAAACCATGTTTGAATTGAACTGAATAATAGGTGCCTTAGTATTTGCTGTATCTCGTTAAGGAACGCTTCTAAAAGTGTAGACGCTGGCATTTTTGTTTGATTTGGGTTTTTGTTTATTAAGGTTTTGAACTCAAATACTGCAATAACGATCTCATCTGGGTTATAGTTTAATAATAATAGATGGATACTTTATATATATATATATATATATATATATATATATATATATATATATATATACATATGTTTAGATTACTAAGAGGTGTCAAATGTTGCACCTAAAGTGGGTGCCAAAGAGTAAAGAGAAGGTTTTCGTACAGTACAGTGTGTATTACGTGCGCGATACGTACTCTACTGTACTGTGTACGATAGAGTAGTGTGTACCTGTGAGCGCTAAGTGAAACGCAACAAAATGTGACAAGTTGTCTCTGGCGTCTTCATTTACGTATTGCTGATTTAAATAAATAATACGAATATTTAATATTAATAGTTGTATATGAGCTGAGCCGTTGACTGAAAGGCGGAGGTGGTTGAAGAAGTTGAAGGCGAAGGCGCTGCTGTAATGCCCTCCGCTAGAGTGTTTTCCTGTAGTCAGACGTGTCCTGGGCAGATAGATATGCACGGAGCTGGCTCTCAAGAGTTTCGGGCTCGAACGTCGTGACCCGGTGTCGCCTCAGCGGCGGCGGTGGTCTAAAGTTTGCCACGTTTCGATCGCGGGTGGTGACAGTGACCGCGTCAACTGCGGCTTCCACTGCGTTTGCTGTCCAGGTAGCGGATACCAACAGGCGTTGACTGGCCTAACTAACCATCAGTCGCCGCCTTTAAAGCGTGCGCTACCACAGGTACGGTCGGTTCGCTGCTGGCCTAATTGAACGCGGTTTCAGTGTTGGCGTTAGCATTAGTGCTGCCTATACAGGTAGCAGGGCGAGGTAACTGTAGGTGCTGAAGTTGTATTGGTGGTAGATTGTGGTCGTGTGTGTGTCGTGGTCTTAGGTTGTAGTCGTAGTCTCTGCCTGATCACCCGGCCGTGAAATAAGTTTACGGTTCCTTGAGAGTGAGAACGCTTGACAATGACAGACGCGATGAGTGGTGAGCGAGGGGTTCGGAGCGTTGGGGGGGTCGGTTGTTGGCTGAGCAGATGCGTGCCTTCGTGCGTGCAGGACTCGGTAAGGTGGTCAACTTCATCTGCGGGGCCATCGAGCTGGGCCAGCCGGCTGGCCAGACAAAGTGCCTACTTTAAAAGATGCCCTCCTCAGTCGACTGTCTTCCTGTAGACTAGGTCCACACCCCGACTCAACGCCTTTGCCCGCTCTCTCTCTCTCTCTCTGTTGCTCTATTTGGCTGTATTTTGCTCTCTTATTTCTTATTGCTATTCTCGCTGGCTTCATTGATTTATATTAGGGGCAGATGGTAGGCGGAATATACCGGATAAAAGCATCAAGGGAGAAAAAAGAATGCATGACCCTTGTTCCGCTAATGTTGTTTTCAAATGACTTAATTAAGCCGCGCAACCAGAAAGCAGCAAATAACGTGAACATTTACATCCTGGATATCAATATGAGGTTTGATAAGTTTCAAAGTGAACCATGTTTATATATGTATATACATACACATATGTATATACAAACACATATGCATGAATGTATATATATATGTATGTATATATATATATATATATATATATATACATATATACACAGAACTCCTACTAAAGTACGCTTTTTCATCCGGAAACAAGTCTTGCATTGCCCCTTTATTAAAAACAACCCCCCTCGCGTGCCAACTAGCCTCTCCAAACTGGCCCTCGCGAGTGTACGCTGAGCGGCCTAACACTGAGCTTGCCTAGGTAAGTGCAAGGTACTGCCTGACAGCAATTTAATCAACAATCCCGGACTATCCCACCAATATGATTTTTTTCTTTGCACATCTATCTATGGTATTACGAATCATTCGCATATTTAAGGGGTGCGACCTCACGGCCATGTCAGAACACCGAGGAGGTTAATTGAGCTTTTCATAGACACTACCGGCGGTCTTTTAAACCAAGAGCTATCCTGAGCCACTACACGGCAAGTGTACTTCCCGGTATCAGCCCCAGATTAATTTACAGCAAAATCCTTCGACGCTACCGCATTACCTTTCTACGCTCTGAGTGTAACGATACTTTTTTTTTTCGGAGGACTAACTGGGAAATGCAGGACGCACACACGGTCACCACTGCAGGATTGCAACTGCAAGTGTGGGCCGGTAGTGTGGGGCTGCAACCCACTAAAAACCAGTCATGTCCCCCTACCCCCCCCCCCCCCCCCCAGCAGGGAAGTGCTGTTCGCATTACTACAAACTACTGGGAGGGGGTGTAATAACCCGGTTTACTGATCGCGCCGGCCCTCCGTAGCCAGAGAGGGCGTCGACATGCGGTTAACCCGCTCTTTCTCGGTTAAAACACACCTAATGGCGGTCGCGATTGCGCACCAATCACCCGGTGAAATTGTCATTCTTGCGACCAGAGCAGGAAGACCAGATGAAGTCGACGAAGTGTAGCCGCGAAGATTCTGCAGAAGTCGGCGCTGGGCCTCCCAGGCGGGGCAAAACAGGACCGTGTGCTCGGGTGTGTCGTCCACTAATTGGTTGCAGTGGAGACATGTTGGGCTCACTGCCTTCCCAATTCGGTAAAGATAGAAGCGAAACTTTCCGTGTCCCGTGAGCACTTGCGTGATGTAGTAGTCTACTTCCCCTCCAGGGCGGCCAATCCATGCCCTTATATCTGGGAGGAGAGCCTTTGTTCGTGCCCCAGGGCATCCGCTCTGAATGTTGTTCCACTCTTCTTGCCAGCTATCTAGCGTTGCCTGTCGCTCAGCGTCCTTGCTTCGTGTCGGATCTTCCCAGAGTCGACGTCGTTCCTCGGCCTTAAGATCCCATGGCATGGTGCCAGCTAGCAACATGGCCGTTTCCGTGCTCACCGTTCGGTATGCGCTGATAATGCGCAGAGCCGGGACCCGTTGTGCTTTTTGAAGTATGCGTCTCCGTGAGGCCGTTGCAAGCGTGGCTTTTGGCCAGACTGGGGCATCGTATAAGACAATGGACTCCGCCACCGACATAAGAAGACGGCGTGTAGACTCGCGCGGGCCGTAGGTGTTGGGCATTAGACAACCGAGGTTGTTGGCCGCCTTGTAAGAGAGTATGCCCCTTAAGGCTTTTTTCTAAGACGACTCCGAGGTATCGGACGGAGTTAGACACGTTGATGCCATGCCCCTTAAGCACGATCTGCAAAGACCTGCAGCGCTTTTGTCCCAGAAGTATTGCTTCACTCTTAGTCGGCGCGAGGGTCAGTCCCGCTGATTTCATCCAGAATGCCGTATCTTTGAGGACTTCGTTTGTGTGCCGTTCCAGCTCATTGGCCGATTTTGCCAGAATGAGAACAAGCAGATCGTCCGCAAAAGCAAAAAGCTCGACTTCAGGTGGGAGGCGCTGTAGACGAAGTACCTCGTCGTATGTTACGTTTCAGAGCAATAGTCCGAGAATAGAACCTTGCGGCACTCCAGCCGTCATACTAAATTTAAGGCCTTGGCACGTAATAGTCCGTTCGTCTAGGTAGTTGGAGATTACGCGGCGAAGGTAAGCTGGTACCTTGCGTTTGTGGAGCGCCTCAAGAATGGTACTCCATGGCAGACTGTTAAACGCGTTTTTAACGTCTAGGAGAACTGCGAGCAGAAGCCCGCGAGCCCTGGGCGCCATCTGTTGCAGCAGCTCGGCCTTTGATTGCACTTTGGTTATAGCTCCGAAAGCTGTGCGGCCGCGTCGAAATCCGTACTGAGATTCTGACAGAAGCCCATGCTCCTCTGCAAAATCACGAAGGCGCTTTTCGAGGATGGCCTCGAAAGCCTTTGCCAGCGTGCCGAGTAGGCATATCGGCCTATACGATCCATTCCCTTTTGGGATAAGAATGACGCGGGTCGACTTCCAAGTGGCGGGAATGATTCCCTCCTGCAGAATTCGGCTGAATACCGCTGCAGTCTCCTGCGGGAGTTTTAGTAAGAGGGCCTTTGTGGCAGCGACCGGGACTCCGTCGGGTCCAGGGGCCTTTCCCACCTTAATCCGTGCTGCGGCGCCGATTCTTTCAAGCCTGGTGACGGCCGGGACTTGGTCTGTGGCGCCTCCCAGAAAGCGTGAGCGGTCGAACGTGGGGTGGCTGGGAAACACCGATGAAATAGTTGTCGCCCGCTCCTCGTCCGAAAGCGTATCTTTTTTTCAAAAACCCGGAATTCCTTTGATAAACCGATAGGGGCGGCCCCACGGGTCACCAGCAATCTCTCCTATTAGTGTCTTTAAAAACGAGGCCTTACATCTAGCAATCTCTTTCTTTAGGAGAGTGCGTGCCTCCTTGTACCTCTTTAGAAGATCGATTATTTTACCCTCCGGTGCTTGACTACGTTTGGCCCGAGTTAGCTGGCGCCACGCGCCGATGCATGCACGGCGGCGACCAGCAACGGCCTCGTTTCACCAGTACTTGGGACTAACTGGGCGTCTGCGGCGTGGGTGCTGGTACTGAGGCCTTTGCACTAGGCTCGCAGCCTCCAAAAGCTGCTGCAGTCCTTCTGCTGTGGTCGGCGGCCCATTTTGGGAGATCAACTTGTCCATTCTTTGGTGTAGTTCTTCTAGACTTTGTTGTCTCAGCACTGGCCATGGCAGTATAGCCGTGTCTGTTGAGGAAAAACTAGGGTTCAGAAGAATGTCAAACTCCAGACAGTGACGGTCACTGAGGGTTGCCTCGTCACTTAGAACTGCCCACCTTGCTAGCCGGCCTGCTTGGCCACGGCGGCATCATGGAGCCTCTACCGACTCCGTGGTATGTTGGCGTATCCCCTGTGTTGCACACGACGAGGTCTTCAACGGCAAGCCAGTCTAAAAGGGCAGTCCCACGAGCCGTAGTTGTTGGGGATCCCCAAGTCGTCGAGGCTGCAATAAAATCGTCTGTGATTACTATAAAAGAGGCGTCACATAGTCTAAGAGATGCAGAGAGATTGTCAAGTAGGGTAAAAAGATCGTCTATAGGTCTGTTGGGGCTAGAATAACAGGACTAAAAGCGGCCTACTTCCTTGATTTCGATCCATGAAAATCCCGCTCCAGATCCCGATGCTTAGGCGTGGAAGAGGCCATTTTCGTTAAGAATGATACACGTCGAACGTTCTGGACCTAAAACCCACGCTAAGGCCTGTCGTTCTGCAAGCCGTATGTTTGGTTCGCTAAGAAGGCAGAGGTCCGTTTGTCTCCTGGTTGTTAAAACGTCTAGCATATCATGAACACTTTCGCTTCTATTGCAGTTTAGCTGGGCTACTCTAAGATGTCTGGCCATTTTGAGTTAAAAGATTTGGCAGCTCTCACGTCAGTTGCGGGAGATCGGATGGCTCTCTTTCGCGCATTCCCGGACAAAGGCGTAAAACCGTCTTCGTCAGTGTTAGCACTAAGAGAATCGTCTGTCGATGGTCGTGTGCTCTGATCCGGGACAGGGCTTGGCGTGTTCACCTGTGGTGCTTGCGGTGGTGTTCTACTCGGCCGTTGGCGTCGGGCTTCCTCAATCTTTTGACGAAAAGCGGGACAGGCGGCCAAGTTTGCTGCATGGCCTGGAGTGCCGAAATTGTAGCAAGAGAGTGCGGCGCTGCACCCCTGAGCCGTATGTCCGAGACCGCCGCATTTATGACAGCGCTTTTCAGTGACTGGATCAAAAGAGCAAGAACGTGCGGTGTGGCCCACTCTTTGGCATGTGGGGACCGATACCCAGTCTGAGATTACGCAGGCCGACCAACCGATCTGGATTCGCTTGGCTTGCAAGGCCCTAGCGTGATCGGCTGCAGTGAGCCTCACTATTGCCGTCCATCGTCCGGTAGAGCCTACTTTAGGCGCTTCGACATGGATAGGTCCCGTCAGCGGGACTGACTGACGGAAGGCCACTTCCAGATCGGCACCCGTGGTGCCTTCGACGAGATCACGGACAATTACTCGTTTTAGTGAGGAACGGTCCAACGACAAGTCCGCTCCTCCGGCGTTCTTGAGGGCTTCAAGAAATGAGGTACTTCCCCCTTCTGTTCCCTCTGCGACTAAAAGCCGCACATCCCCACTGGGCAGTTGCTGAACCCGAGCAAATTTAACATTAAATTGCTCTGGATTTACTTTAGAGCCGAGGTTTTTTTTAGCGTGTCTGCATAAGAGCCGAACCCCGTTTTCTTAATAACGATGTACGTTGTAGAATTGGCAGCACGCTTTGGTACACCGACCAGGTGCTTGCTTCGAGCGGGCTTAATCGGACCTGCTGCGATGTGAATATCGTGCTTCCGTGCAAGGCACTCAAGATGCTTACGATAGCCCCGACTCTCACCCTGCTTAGATAGATAGCAAGGTATGGGGGTGGAGTCGGCCAGTTTTAACTGGTTGCGCAGTAGGGAGGCTTTGCACGCGACCTGGTCGAGTAAGTCGTAGCAACGCTTCATGTCCAACTCCTTAGGGTACCGCAGAGCAATTAGCGCGCGCGTTTCCAGCTTCCCGTCATCGCCGAATTCTTGCACCTGGCGCGTAAACACTTTGCCCGCCGCAGGGGCGGCCGGAGATACCTCGGAATTGGGAGGCCATATTCCTCCAGGTCACGCTGTCCGATGATTCGTCCTTGCTGGCTATTAGAATTCTAAGAGGGTGATCCCTTAGAATGCTTGCCTTGAGCACAGATACCCTTTCATACACCGGGTCCGGCCAATCCTGGTTGATGAGACTCGAGATGTCCTTCTCATCTTGGTGCCCGCTAATAAAGCCGTTAATACGGTCTATGTCTCTTTGTGCTTCCTCTGGAACGATTTGAGTATGTCGGGTTGTCCGGCATCTCCTGCGGGCTTCCTTCACTGCGGCTCGGAGCTTGTCCGCCATCGCCTGGATGGGTAGATGCACGCACCTTGCTGTGCTAATAAACGCAGAGATCCTCAGAGATCTGACTAATCTCGTGAAGATGTCCGTCGTTTTTGTGTTCTTCATCTGGTTCTGCAGCCGAGCTTGTCTGCTCCGTCTGGTTCGGTAGACGGGAAACTTCATGCTCGGAGGCAGCTCCAGTGTCCTGTGTCTTGTCCGGTTCTTTCCGGAGCGGTCTGTTGCTCGTCATGTCTCTACTTAGAGACAATGATTGCAAACAAAAAAGTGTTGCGGCTGGGATTTCAACCCGCTTACTATACGGGGCTGCCTTTTATGGCAGGGACTGTACCACTAGACCACGAACACTGCCTGGCAGTGCGCGCACGAATATTAGTCACTAGCTGTTGATGACAGTACAGCTACAATTATCACCGAGATGATATCGACAATTTTAAAGATGTTCACCGTTCCAGCCCCGTAACTGTGCTGAAACGGCAGCTGGAATGGAGGTGACGACTGTGCCGTTAACTGGCCACTCAACGATAACAACACTACTACACACTGGTCGACGTTCGCCGCAACAGATGCCGAATCAGCTGTTCGTGTAACAGGATGAACACCGTAGGTGTCAGAGTAACTAACGAGGCCGGTAATACCTGTTGCTTCGTCAAAAAACTTTGAACGGAACACGCCCAGGTATGCACCACACTACGTGGTTCTCGCAGGGTCAAAATGCCGAGTTGACACCAATTCCGCACTTAGTTTTTGTAACTTTTCCCAGCCGCTAGGTTATAACACGTCCGCTTCGTTCGAGACCGAAACTACTACTGAGTGTAACGATACTGCACATCAGATGTTGACCGTACGTATATAGCTATAGCTCCATTCATTTTAGGGCTAGTTGGCAGGTAAGTTGAGTAAACACCTAAAATTGCGGTGATCCGGTCGAGGCCATCAACGTCAAAGTTTTGTAAGCCCCAGGGATATCTAGGCAACGACAAACATCGTGGTCCACATGTGTCGACGCTAGTTCCGCTTGAGAGGAACTGCGGCTGCCGTAAGAACTACATCGACTCCGTGCAGCACAAACGACACAGGTAATTGATTTCAGTTAGCGTTAACGATAACCAGAAGAACTTCCAGCTAGCATAAAGAGGGCGACAACGAGCTTAAATCAAGTCAATTTGGCAAACTTGATTCGGTTCCTATAGATGGCGAACGATTAAAGAGGTTCGTTTCGGGCAGGGTTCATGGCGGCTATTAGGCCAAAGCAGTAGGTGTCCATATAATAGGTATTATTCTATCGGACCGAAGTTCAGTAACAATGACCTATACGTGTTAGGATCAAAGCCCAGAGGCCTCGAATGCCTACCAGCAGTAATATGACAATATTATAGTCGCCATGTACTCGACATAGACATGGACAATTCCAGGTATATATGATGAATGCAAACAAGGGCAGAATCAAAATATGTGTGCTGTACAACGTAGGATTCCAGCGGGTCATGTGCGGCTCTGCAGCGCATTCATAAAATTAATTTGCACAATCTTGGTCACGGTTGTCTTGGGAAGAGACTGAGCCTATACGGTGCCGCCAGTCAACGCCGTCGTAATCCGCCGGCTGGGTGACGATCTTACGGCGAGAACGACGCTGGCTTAGCTGGTGGACTAACGTGGGGTGGTGTCTCTGAAGCTTGTGGTATCCCGCGGGTGCTGGCACCCCGCTATCCGTAGCTGCACACTATTCAGCTGGAGGTCTCGGCCGTACAGGCTGCGTGGCGGCATGCTTTGGTGATCAGCATCGCCGGTACAGGCGGGTAGTAACCGTTTGAGCTGTGCAGAAGGGAGGGGGGGGGGGCAATATGGCCCGGTCAATATGGCAGTTGATGCATGTTAAGAGACGCGTCTCTCAGCTGGAGCCATTTGGCCAGAGGGGTAACAAGTCTGTCGTAAACGAACACCGTTGAGCGTGGATACTCGCTCTCAACAACGACGGTCAGCACGGAACGTATTTACGAGACCTAGGCATATATGTATACTAGGTCTGAACTTGACTATAGCCTTCACATTACCAGAGTTGTGGAGGCATTGTTGTTTCTTGGTAATACCATCGTTCTCTTCTTCATTCTAACGACTTATTATGTGTACGATTGTCTTTATATCTCACCTTTCTCTTGTTCTTTGCAACCTCTTGTATTTTAGTTCTAATCTCTCGTTTTTCTTATACTCACAGATTATTGCTCTCCTGTCGGGAGCCCCATCTAACCAGATACGGAATATAAGTGCATGACGTTCTTAACACGCTTCAAAGCCGCTTGCGGGTAAACTAACCAAATGGAAATTGCTAGGTCACTTTTTTGACATACGCTTCAACAACCTAAGGAGCCCGCGATGAAGCACTCTAAAAGCCGTGGCCAGTTTTGAGTTTGTAAACGAATTGTTTGCTAAGCGGATGGCCAAATGGGCGCATGCAAAATCAAATAGTACTAGCCTACTTGACGATTAGTTACGTTCTTCTTGCGGGACTACGCATACTGGAAACAAACTATACACATATTACCATTCTAAATTGTAGCACACACTCTTTATGCGATAAGGAAGGTGATTTTATATTATGTTCCTGTTAGGTAAAGGGAGACCGACATAAAGTGATGCCCCTAAGGTAAATTTTGACTATGTGTAAAGAGAATGCGGCCTCTATTATTAGCGACGTAAGCTGACATGAAATTAACTGAAAAGTCATTTATTGTGTTACCAAAGCCAGTCAATAAATGTACAGATTCAACTCCCAATATAATAATAATAATAATAATAATAATAGTAATAATAATAATAATAATAATAATAATAATAATAATAATAATAATAATAATAATAATAATAATAATAATAATAATAATAATTTCTCAAACATTTGCCTCAACCTGTGCAAGAGATTACAGTATATCGATGCGAGTCACAGCTTGTGAGGCAGATACTGTTTTAAGCTGTAAGAGGAATCCGTCTCCCCATGTGCCGGTGAATCGACAGCCTAAAAGACGCTTACACCTCACAATTACTTAAACGATAACGATATCAATAATTAGACGTCCCTACCTTTTTTAGCTGCTAGTTCTAAATATTTTGTTTTATTTAAACGGTCTGACACTAACGCTTGATGCCTATGCCCACGTACCTGATGTTAGTTCCCTAATTTTGGTTGGAGTCACTTCGACATCGTTCCTAGCGGTGGATTTAAATCGAAAGCCAATGGATGATATTAGTGGTTCACACCGCCTGTGAAGCAGTTGTACAGTCAGTAACTCGGGCCCCCTAGTGTGTCGAACGCTAAAGAATGAAGTATGTGGCCAACACAGACGCGCGTAGACTTGTTATTAGGTAAGCGGATGCGGTATCATGAAAAATCAGGAGAGGAAGTCAGGCCCCCGCTCTGGATCGGGAGACAACAAGCAACCTAGTCTCTCTTCAAAGACGTTCGTCTCTCTCCCTTACGACCAACTCTAACCCTACGATCGCAGAGTTTCCACAGTGCTATATAGGCCGCCACCGTACCAAATTTCTTCATCTCGTTGCGGGCAACATGCAACAGTGCAAACTATTTGCATCTCACTGGTTCTAGTGCTCGCAAACTAGCTCTTGCCATACAATACCTATAGAGCCGGGATATCCATACAATAGCTATATATACTGGACAGATGTACAATATAAATCGCGGTACCCGGGGGACGATACGATAGGTTCATGTCTGGGCTCCATGTATAATATGGGATAATAGTTCTCGCGTTCTATGTGCAGAGTCTTAAGACACAAAGGCAGTGATGCAATGGGCGCAATATTTGCACTGACCTGGACACTGGCGTGCAACTTTCCCTTCTGCAGTACTTCAGTGAGATATTTGCAACTCTGAATCCAGCAACAGTAGAATAATAAAGCAATCACCTCTGCGGCGAGTCACCAAATGGCTCGATACTTCAACGCGTGACCTATTTCATAAAAAATATTTCGCTTTGTCGCTCTGATCAGAGATAGCTCGTATATAATATTATTATACTTGACATATGGATGTTGGAAAACTCGTAGCCTATTGTAAAGTGGGCTTTACGGTAGTGTTTTACCGTGTATCGTTTTTTAGATTCACTATGGTCTGGTTCATGGCTTCAAAATACTAGCGTGTGTACACAAGTGAAGGCTTAAATTTTTTAAATAAAACACGCGTGCCTGCACAGTGTGAAATACAAAAAACTCATACATATATGTCACTAAGCCGTTCCACGCATATGCGTCACTAGTCGCCTGGTTGACGAGTGTGGCTTCTCTCACTCCCACTAAACCCGGATTCCTCCCGAGTCTCCCAGGCCCGGCAACACTTAGCCTTTCGTACCACAGGTCTTAAGGCCCATTGTGAGCGTCAAGACATGTTTTGTACTGAATATATATATATATATATATATATATATATATATATATATATATATATATATATATATATATAATATTGAGCATTTAGCTATCCCGGAATGCCCCGCGGGATGATGTCGTGCAGTAACGGTTTTTCTTCTCCTTGGCGCGCAGGATGTTTGCCATAGTGCAAGCAATGCTGGTCCAGTCGCCGTGTGACTAAATCATAAGCTGTATGATCGTTCTAAGTATGCCGTCGTCAGCTCTAGGTAGACCCGCACGCTGAGCGGCATATTCCGGGTACCACAAAATTGTATATTCAGGCGTGTTCTCTGATTTGCTTTTGCAGTACTTGCAGAATGGAGATGCGGTTTTCCCAATTCTGAACAAGTATGACTGAAAATCACCGTGTCATGTAACGACCTGAGTGATGTAGAACGTCAACTCGCCGCCTGGCCGGTACATCCAGGCCCTGATATCCGGGATCAGAGTCTTTACCCGGTACCCGGGCGCTCCGTCCTGAAGAGAGTCCCATTCGGCCTGCCAAATGTAAAGGGTGATCTTCCTTTCCTCCGCCTTTTCCTTTTCCGGGTCTTCCCACAAGCGGCGTCGTTAATTTGCTTTCAGGTCCCAGGGAACTGTGCTAGCCAGAACAAGGACGGCCGCTGTGCTGACTGTTCTATAGGCCATCGTGATACGCAGAGCAGCCACTCTTTGGGCTTTGCTTAGCGTTGCCCTATTGTTGGCTGTGGACAGTGTGGTTTACGGCCACACCGGAGCTGCAAATAAAACTATGGACTCAGCTACCGACATAATAAGGCGCCTTCTTGACTTTCGTGCGCCATAGTTATTTGGCATCAGCCGGGCTATCTTGTGTGAGACCTTAGTAGCCTTTTCTGCTACAAGGCGAATGTGGGGTGTGCCCCGTAGTCCCCTGTCCAGGTACATTCCAAGATAGCGGGCGGTGTTGACAACCTTGATCGCGTGGTCGTCTAGAATTAGTTTCAAGGAGATGCACTTCCTTGGCCCGATTAGAAGGATGCCCTCGCTTTAATCTCCTCCTCGAAGGTCGTCTAAACGTAAGACGTCATCGTACGCCAGGTTCCATAGAAGGGGTCCTAGGATCGAGTCCTGGGGAACCCCGGCCGTCATGTGGAACTCTAAACCCTCACTGACTATGCGCCTCTCGCTCAGGTAGGACGAGATTGCTCGGCGCAGGTAGGGCGGGACTCCCTTTTTGAGTAGTGTGTACAAGATTACCTTCCAGGGCAGGCTGTTGAATGCGTTTTTAACGTCCAGCAAAACAACCAGTAGCAAGCCTCTAGTACGAGACGGGGATTGGCGCAGGGCTTCCGCCTTAGTAACCACCTGCTCTATCGCTGATAGGACTGATCGGCCCTTCCGGAATCCATATTGTGTTGGCGAGAGGAGGCCGTGCTCTTCTGCAAAGCACCGCACGCGGGACTCTATTATTGATTCTATGCCTTTTGGCTAGCGTGCTAACCAGGCAGATTGGCCTATAGGAGTTAATCCCTTTCGGGATGAGTACCAGATCCGCTTTCCTCCAGGCCATGGGGAGGGAGCTGCTGCGGAGTATTCGGGTGGCTACAGTGGCCACCACGTCAGGAAACTCCTTAGAGAGTACTTTTGTGGCCGAGACCGGAATGCCATCAGGGCCTGGTGCCTTACCGGCCTTCAATCTTTCCCCCGCAGCGAGTACCTCTGCCGGGGTTACCTCTGGGATGTAATCCTTGTCCGTTACTACTTAATACAATGTCCGGTCAAATGGAGGATGTTGAGGGAAAAGCTTGTTAATTACTCGGACACGTTCATCAGGAGAAAGATTTTCTTTTTTTTCTGATTCCTGGTACGCCACGTATCAACTTGTAGGGCCGACTCCATGGGTCTTCCTCCAGCTCTAATAAGAACTCCCTTCAGCAGCGATCCTTGCTCTCCGCTATAGCTTTGCGCAGAGAAGCCCTGAGGCGCTTAAAATCACAATTAAGTTGTACGACACAAGCCTCATCTATGTTGCTGCGCCTTGCCCTGGTGGCTTTTCTTCTGGCCCAGATGCAGCGTCAACGGGCTAACGCAATTTCCTCGTTCCACCAGTATTTTGGTAAGGCAAACCGGTAGCGCATCGTATCCGCGGTCTTTGAACGGCTCGCTACTTCTACTAGACCTGTTGCAGCATTTTTTGCAAGTCCTGGGCGCACTGGGGTTTCCCTCTTGAGTCTAAAATCTTTGTCAGCTTGGCCCGGAGCGTTTTGTTATCTTGCGGCTTCCACTTCGGTGTCCTTGTTAAAATCGGAGAGGGTGTTAAGGTGGTTGTTTTACTGACGTCATATTCTATACAGTAGTGGTATCTGTGTGAATAGAGGTGTCAGAGCCTCACTGGGTTGCTGGGAGGAAAACACGAATATTACAATGATGCACCTCTGCAGCCTTACAGAGGCAATAAACGCCCGACACATCTTGTCGATGTGCTTGGTCGTTCCCATATAGTGTAGCTTCAGAGCTAAATTCTGGAAGGAGTTGTCAAACTCCAGCGGTTGACCACAACAGGGTATTATGTCTGCAGCAGCCAATCGAGCCCTACGGAAAAACGTATTGGCTTTTGTTCCCTGCGCATTTATTTGATGGGACTTACAATAAAGATATGTTTTTACGTCGCCGACAATTCGACGATTGGCATCCCGACCATCCGGCCATTACTGTGCCATTCGCATACATAACGACGGCGTTTCTAGCCTCCGCCCGCCCATGGCGGGCCAATTCTGCGATGAGGTAAGGAAAAAGCCAGGCAACTGAGGAGGACCCCGTGTTTTTTCCGTATGTAGCAGAGTAAGCCTGGCTTCGTACCAAACTTAGGCTGTGATCACTTCGCTTCAGAGTTATTCAGTCGCTGAGCAGTTGCTCAGTAAATGGATCTGGCGCGGGAGCGTTTGCATCAAGCACAAGTGCAGTAAGGTGGTATCGCAACTGCTCTTCTGTCATGTTGTGCAGGCTTTTTTTGCCAACAACGAACAATGCAGACGTGGGGTTGACGCCCTGCTTTATCAAACATACACATCTCTTCGTTCTTGTAGGTTGTTGACTATAGAGCGCCCTACGCTTATCAGCAACTATCCACAAGACTTTTCGGCATTTTGGATAGCGCAGAGATCGCTGTGTAAACCAGGGTCGCGCCCACCTTTGTCTATACTTCTTCTAAACTTCAGTCACTGAATTCAGTGACCGGTAGTGTAATGTTCGTTCATGTTTGTCTAGAACAATCGAGTTGAGTCTAAAAGAGTCGGTGGCGTGCGGAACTAGCAAGCACAACCATGCGAGTGTCACAACAGCCATTACTCAGCCATTACTCAAATATCAGGCTGCGTAGTGTTATATAACTTATGGCAGAGATTAAGTGCACAAGAGGTTCCGAAGAGCATCGAACGACCATTAGGGATGTGTTTACAGATGGTACAGGAAATTTTATAACTGAACGTTTTGCTCTGTACGACGAACTCCGACGTTTGAAAACAGCAACGGACGCCGATAATGTGGCTCATATGAAGGCTGCGATTGACGGAAAATTTTGGCATGAATACCGGGTCTCTCCATAAAATCCCGCACGGAAACATCGGACTGACTAAAGACCGCACCGAAAACACTGCAACTTTTTTGCCGCATCTGGGGTCACGTTGGTGAGGCACCCATACCGACATATTGTAGCGTTGTTGCTGTTACGCTAAATCAGCTTGGGGATGTAGACTCATCCGGACGGGTACTGCAGCCCGATGGACTCAGGAACGATGAATGACGACACGCAGCATATGGTCTAATGCAAAGCACGGCCGAGCAACAAATGGTGGTTAAGCCATGCTGCTCGGTCTATTTATTGGTTCACAAGGCACCGCGGCGTGCTGACACCCCAAAGGGTGTCAGAACCCGCTCTCAAATCGGTCGAAATGTACAGCAGTTTGTGTTTGTTTCGTATAGGAATACAGGTTAAGTGACTGTTTGACTTGGACTGCCGATCATAGGTCGACCCTCTCCCGATGTCGGCCGATGATCGTTTGGACGGCGGAGGACGTTGGAGTTTCGGCACGAAAGGCTGTGGCTGTTCTCGGCCGGCTGGTTGAGACATGTCTTGTTCGGTTGAGACATGTATCATTCGGTGAACGTTGTGTACGTTGAGATTCTGGCGCAAGCGCTGTAGCCGTTGGACGTGGTCGTTTAGAACTTATTTGAATTGCTATAATGCGTACACAGTAACTTCGTTACAATATTTACCCAAATTTCAAGCACGCAAATTAGTGCTTGAAGAAGCTATCTGCGTGGGGCTAGAAACGCGTTTAAGACACGTGCTTCGATACATGGATTCATCGTCTCAATAAACTTGTAGAAATTAGTAGAAATTACGTTGAAATCTAAACAATGATTCTACTTCCAGAAGTAATAGAATCCACAAAATTCTTACGTATAGGAGCCATGTCTCCAGAACCTGGTTCGTAGATATCGCTTTCAAGATAGGCTGGTCCGTCGAGGCGGTATTTTCGAGTTCCCAGCAAAATATGGAAAATACATAAAAGGTGCCACCGGTGCCACCCGGATTACAAGAATACCCGCGATACAGCGGCTGGAGGGCACCCCGTTGAGGAATATGAAACATTTATACCAGGTATACGGTACGCGAGTAAATACTCAAGAGGTTAGTGCGTTTTATATTACGCTGATTCTTCTCAACATCTGCGAGAACGGGCTGCATAAAAAAGAAGGTTGAGATGGCAAAACACTTCGAAGTTGGCTCTGATGATTTTTATTAGGCCAGCGTACTTCTTCAGATTGTCAGAGGCCATTTTCAACAACATGAAAGCAATATTTATCAATGCATTTAAAGTTCTTTGCAATTTGTTTAATAATAGAGCTTTTGTGTCAGACAGTGTATTTTTACCACGCGATTATTTTTTAGGGTTTTCTATATGCAGAGTAATAGAGTCCGTTAGTGGCCATTAATTTTATTGAGTAAAAATTAAATCTCATTAGCGTGTTAAATAGATGACAGTACACTTGATTTAAAATAAAACTAATAAAGTACAATTAAAATAACGCTGGGTTACTTACGGGCTTTTACTTTTGGACTTTCCTCAACTATTGCACTAACTACTATAAGCAGTTATTGCTATAGGCATACAAAAAACAAACTGGATTTAACAGGTTATGTATTGCTTAGAGAATTATAGAGGCTTTTACGAAAAGTTTATCTGCTTTAAGATATTCTTATTTTTCTTCATTAGCTTTAACTACGTATATATTAGTTCGTCGCTACTAGGCGCTTTAACTGAGTCGAGGAAAATAGTTGCAACAATTGGATTATATTCTAATCTCGTAGTGACCTGTTTTTAGATATGGACTACGACGAAATTAATACCATATTTTTTTTGGTGCTTCGCGATGAAGAAAACAAATGCATAGCTTAGACTAAAGAACTGAGATGAATGGCTTAAATACAACGTGCTTCTCGGTTGCTCTTAAAGCGACTGCACGCACAAAACACACGAACAGCATATTCCGCGACGCGTACTAGCGTAGACCCATTAGGTACTTCATGTTTTTAAAATTATTTCTCGTTTGCCGGAACGTTAATAGAGCCCATGAAGGCTATTAGAACCGATCTGCTAGACTTAGTCTAATCCTACCATAGAGCATTCATATATGTTCTCCCCCGCATGAATGAACCAATTAAATAAAAATGCATTCTATTCTACCTTGGGGCGAACATGACGTTTGCGAAACCTAACCGGTTAAGGACGTTTATGTTAGTTGTGGTGGTTGTAGTCTTCCATGTGTCAGTGGAACTTTTAAATGAACGTAATGTTTAAAAACCACGTTTAAATAAAGTGGTACAATTAAATTAGAATGGATTAGAACTCTCAGCTATAAATTTTTAAATGCAATTTTTAAATCTTACCCTACGTTATTAAGAGAGCAGGAATACCTGGCCTTCATAACTTTCGATCCCATTCTAGTAAAATGGTCATGTGGGACGTCGGCTATTGTTTTATGACCCATAATTATTTGCATAGCAAATGACACGTCAACAGGCCATGTTGTGTTTATACTTGTTACAGTTTCGAAGGGTCATTTAATCACATTTTATCCAATCTTGATTGTACTTAGTTACCAATAATACGTTTGGAAGCCATGGCATAATTTTTGCATAAAACGTCTTCTAATTACGGACTTCTAAGAGCGGTTTTTATACATTTCATGTAAATGTTTGACTAACTGCGACAAGCATGTTTATGCAAAATAATTTATTGTTATATATGTAATAACGGGATTGGCTAGAATGGTATTCATGAATTCATATATATATATATATATATATATATATATATATATATATATATATATATATATATATATATATATATATATATATATATATATATATATATATATATATATATATATATATATATATATATATCAGTAAACTAAATAGATAAATAATGATGATTATTACTGCATTACTCTCTCACAAAATAAGATGTTCACCAGATGAGCAGGGCCGTAGATCATCACTAGAAATTGCATGTATTTATTTTTCTCTCCATTTTTCCTAAATACGGTACTCAAAAACTTCAAAAATAGAAACATAAAAACGCGCCCTTATCCCTAATTGTTAAGTAGATGAAAATAATCACGGTTTCTTTGTGCTATATACCCTGATTTGATTCGGCAGCGGTGCCGGGTGTTATGGGAAGAGGAAACGCTCAATTAAACTTAGTTCCCAATCCCGCTCGACGCTACATTCAATCGTTAAAATAGATTGCACAGATCTTAGAATTTTGATCGTACTGCAAGATGCGAGATCACGTAGAGCCAACGTCTGTTCTAAAAGCAAAGTTTTACGCATATCTGCGAATAATGTGGGGGAGTTGACAAGAGCCGCGTTATTGCCAGTTGTGGCCAGAGCTTCTATTGCCTCTAGACCAGCATACCAATTAAAACCAGCATGCAAGAGTTTGCCGTTACTGTCTCATACTTTCGTAGCACTATACACAAGCTTGATGAGCGTGATAAGTGAAGCGAGTCACATCGCGCTTTCGTACATTTTATTTCCAAACCTGCCAATATAAAGTTGCGGATTGTTTTGATTTCGTGTGTCGCCACACCATAAAACGCTCCTGATATGATTAGATCACCCCTTGGCCGCTTTCTGCATGCATCGAGCGCGGCTGTTAGCGGCTCTTTTATTCTGCCTCCAACCATTTACTTCTGTTCCCCTGTTAAATCCTTGACCACTTGTTTCGCCTAACCATAAAAGTAAGCGACAGCGTTGCCGAAAAAACCATCGCTTCTTCTAGATACAACGTCACATTTCTCAGATATTTCTTTAAAAATGGCACAATTTAGTGTCTATACGTGGAGCAACACCACACTGAAGCATCGTGACAGTCGTATTCATTACCACAATACCCATAAGCGTCCCTATAATCGGAGCTAGCTAGCCATCCCTGCATTGTTCTAGTCGGTTTCTGTTCAGACCTTACGAGGAAGGCTACAAAAAATTGTAAGAGGAACGCTTTTGAAACTGTCCCAGTAGACTGATAAGTGTTCCCAAATTCTAGAGTTTGTATTAGCTACGCGTTATTTGGACGTCACTACGAACATCGCCTTCGTTAGTCTTCAGCATCGGCCTATGGCTGGCAATTGCACATTGAAGTTTGTCCTTACAATATATACTAACGTGTGTACAAGATCAATAAGTGCCTTAGTCATAGCCTAATGATAATGTATATGTATATATACCGTTGTGATTGACCACTATGTACGGCAAGCCATTGTTTTATTCCTCCTATTCATTCTTAAACTACAACAACAACGACAATTCGTTTAAATATGAATATATCATTATCATCAACATAAACTACTCTCTCGTCTCACTTTGTATTGCATTGGTAAAAAAAGCGCCGCCGCCCTGACTCAAACGCGGCGCTCTGCGATAAGGCAGAGCTAGTTACGGAGTAGGCATGGCTGTAATCGTTGTGATGGTTTTATGGTGATAGAACCCCACTCTCTCTCTCTCTTGCTGCATGCTATCTGCTGAGACTTCCAGTTGCTGTTCGGTGCAGCTTTGTGGCACCGGTTCTCCGGCGACCGCCGACGACAGCGATCGCTGCCATTGACGTCATTAACCAGACGTCTGCTAGCAGACGGCGGTCATCACTAGGTTCCGTTTACGCAGATGAGAGTCGTCATCTGCGACGTCATCTAACTAGACGATCTTGATGGACATCAGGTCATCGGGGTCACCTTCATCGGGCCACAGGTTGGCTTCGTTGCTCAAAAACGCCACCGAAGCGCCGCCGGCGGAAGTTGAGCCTGGCAAAGTAAGCGCAATCGGAAGCGCAGATGCAGCAGCTATCGTGGGGCTCGACGAAGCGGCGATCGCGGACGCTCCGGTGCCCGGTGCAGTAGATAGGGCCAACGCACCGCTAAACAATCGGTCGTTGTCGCTTCTCTCGATGATGATCGACCTTGGCGTCGTTGTCATGTCAGCGACGAAAGGACGACCCAATTCGGACGTCGTTAGAATGTATCATGATCGGGGTGAAGCCGCTGATCGGCCCACTGCCGCCTGTGAGGGCGGAGCTGCCGTATGGCTTGTGCCAGCGCGGTTTGTCGATGTACAGCATCCGGTTGGACCTGATCCGCGCGCAGAGAAACACCAACGACGGCAGCCAAAACAGCACGAAGAAGAACAGAAGCATGTGCGGGTTCTCGGACGCCGACGGCCCCGCAACGACCAAGAGCAGCGGAAGCGCGAGCAAAATGGCCAGCACCAGCGGCGCCAGGAACACGTCCGGCGGCACCTGGAGTCGGCCCAGCATACGCTGCGAGTCCAGCGCGTCGAGGCGGTGATTGCCCAGGAGGAGCTCGATCGCGTCTTGCCTATGTTGGTGGTGATGATGATGACGACGACGAAAATGATGACCAACATGCCAACAGGTGAAGCGACAAAGGTAAACAGGAAAGCGTGCAAGACGTGCGATTAGCGTACAATTAGGAAAGTGTGTGCTATTCATTCTATAGGAACACTGCATGCGAACGTATATAAGTACATAAGTATATAATTAAATTAGCCCGTATGAACATACCTTTGGCCATCAAAAAAGTTGTTCTTGATATAACGCACTGAGGACCGCCAACCATCCTGCAGAACACCTGCAAATGTTCGTTTGCCCGTACGAGTAAAATCCGCCTGTAAATGTCAGGATCCACAGGAGAAAAAAGGGGACACAGTTTAGAGAGCGACCACAGTCACAACTAAGATATCCACAAATATGTTATGGTTCTTTATGATCTCATTTGTAGCAATTTTCACGATTTCACGATTGTATTGTGGTCGTCAATCTTAATTCCACATATCCTTTGAAATCGATGGACGTTAAAGTGCAGTCTTACTTTTAAAGCACCAGTTCCGGCGTACTGCATCGAGCAAAGATCTCCGTTGTCGGCCCACACCGTCCTTAAGACTTTATCGAGGCCTTCGTCGTTGTCCAAGGCCGAAGGGTCCCGGATTAGGCCGTGTTGTATCAACTGCTGTCCGAGACTTCGCCGTGCCAAAAGGCTTTGAACAACATTGGTCCGGTCCAGGCAGTCGATACAGTTGGTACGGAACACGCCTGTCTGTTCTAGGTTCTGATGCTCTTCATCTGGTCAGCAAGACAAACATCAGAAAGCCATGCATAATTCGTTTTGCCGTTTTTGTCATTTCGATTTACAAGTAGTTTTAGAATGTTATAATATAATTTTCAATCACATAAATATATATATATATATATATATATATACATTGCTAAGCAGCAAGACTTAATAGACATACCATTGAACTCCATATAGAAGCCAAACCGGTTCTGAGCTTCGTTGAGGCGATCCATTAAAATCTGCAGCTTATCATAGCGCATGCCCTTGCAGACCTTATGAAAATCGAACGCCTCATACTGGATCTAAAATCAAAGCGCAATACAAAGTCGAAATGCTTGTAAACACGTCCATATTAACCTGATATGTATGCCTACATACGACATTTTTATCCATCGATAACAAAGTGAGTTGTCTATTCAACGTCATTTGAATGTATTACATTTAAACATTCAAACCATCATGTAACGTATGACGATCATATAGTATTGATATTAGTGAAACCATATACTTGTTAACCTACTATAGCACCTATTTTGAAAATGTCTGCTAAAACGCAACTACGTGAAACGCCTGCGTTTTTACAAGTACCAACAGGCATCATACTCAAGCAATGTTGCAAAGCTGACATGCAAGAAAAGTTGATTGTGAGCAGTCGTACGCATTCCCTAGATACAGTGTGAACGTAACAGCAATATCGCACGATATATGCACAAATAATACTCCGGGTATCTGTTTATATATACGTATATTACTATATAGATAATGTGCGTTAGTGTATGTCTAATATTAATTATTAGTGATATTAAGTAATGTAACCAATGTTTGTCAAAGTGGTTCGAAAGGCTTAAAAATTAAAATGAAGCGATAAAGCAGATCGGCTACCCGATAGGGCATCGCCGTAAATCTAGGACCCTAATCATCGTGGTAGTAATACTGAACATGCTAATATGAACACAAAAACTTATCACAAGGGCAGTAGCATCAGGCAAAACGAAGAGCAGCAATTAAGGATTGCGAACAAAGCATATTTAGAAGAAAACAGTGAAACCAAACCTGTGAATTGGCCATGGCTCCGAGGCACCGAGACAGTTCGCAACCGAGAACGTGTTCGGGACCCTTTTGGTCGATCAGATTCACCACTACCTGAAATCATCATATATTATCTCGGACCACTCTTAAAATTGTTCGTCAAGGATGTCGTTCAATCCAACGTCAAATATATTGAATGCATTCAAGATATTTGACGTTAGTCTTATACACGTGACCTAGGCATATACATAACGCCTGATCTTGATTTTAGCTGCCACATTACCAAGGTCGTGGAGATGTCATTGAGTCTTGTTAATACAATCTTCCGCTGCTATAATATATATATATATATATATATATATATATATATATATATATATATATATATATATATATATATATATATATATACATAGAAAAAGAGAGACTAGTATGTCATAGATGTACTAGCCTAGATGTATACAGGCAGGCTATGGCAGCCTCTACTACGACCTCTTTAAATAAATAAAAATGATCCCATAGACGGCTTTTTAATAATATAAGACAGTTAAGAGAGGCCATAATCATTCCAGTCTGCAACAGTCCTTGAATATGCACGAGCAAAGGCATAACACTAGTTTAAAATGAAACGGCTGCCTTTAGAAAGTATCATAGCATTTAGCTTAGGTGTATTTACCATGGTTTAAGGTAGCCTTTAAACCTGCACTTTTAAGTAAATTTGCATGCTTTTATTCTAAATTTGGATTATCGTTGTTTGGCTAGTCGGATGCGCACATCCTTTCAGTCAAGACATAAATATCACGCTCCATTGTTGCCATTGCCTTCTGTAAACGCGCGCCATGATTCAACTTAGTTAGCAACATTAGACTAAATACTAGTCATTCAAGTAAGTCTAATTATGTTCTATATTCGACCCCGAGCTACATTCCCTTCTTTTATTGATGGCCGCTTGCTTGTGATAGCATAAAAATATAACCCTGCTAATAGTAATTCTGCGTCGGTTGCGAGTATGCCACATTCAGATAGTGCACCACGCCAATTAAGCTTTACTAGTAGATAGTTATGCTCAAACTCACCTGTTTCCCGTAGGTGACGATTTGCTGCTCGAAGTGTTTCCTCACAACTTCTTCTTGAGGACCCGCAGTGAGTGTCGGAGGTGGCTTATACCTAACGGTCCAGGCGCAGAGCGTAGCCAACAAACACAAACGCAAAACATTACCACGGCATGATCCGAGCAGGCTTGAGAGCAAACTACTGAAGTGAATATAGGTGAGATACACAGCAGATCCATAACACAGTGTCTTAAGACAACCATACTATATAATATATCGATATAATCTTTCTCCTTCTAAAATATGCAAATTTAGGTTCAAGCTTATAATATGTACTATTATGAGGGAGGTCAAGTAAAGCGATAGGATGGCCAAACTATTTCTAAATATATGTAGATATATACATATATATATATATATATATATATATATATATACATGCATCGACGGGCAGCGGGCAGAGCCGTCTGTATCCGCGTCGTGTTGGCTTCGTTAAGAGCGTGACGCAATGAATGAGCCTGGCCCCTACCTGAGGTCGGGTATCTGCTGCCAGAGCAGCGGAATCGAGCCGCGCGTCTGCACGAACGAACTTCGGCCCTTCGGCGTCTCGACGATCATCTCCGTCTCGACAAAGTTCGCTACGTTGCCGTCGAGGTCGGCGCCGCGCGTGTTAAACCTCGTGCCCGCCCGCTGCACGCTGCGACGCGAGATCAGCGTCCACTGGAACGTTCCGCCCTGCTGGAGCGTGATCGAGCGGCCGCCGACGAAGCCGTGCAGCAACGGGATGAGGAACTTGTGCAGGTGGGCGTCGTCCGTCGCCCAGTCGGCAAGCAGCTGCTGGTTCCACACGAAACGCGAATCGGCGCGCGCGAACAGCGACATCTGGCCGAACGTGGGCGACGTGTTGTTGCGCCGCTGCAACGAATGCGTCAGGTCGAACCGCGTCGAGTAGTAGAAGTGGGGCGTCCGCAGCACCTGCCACACCATCTGCAGGTAGACGGCGTTCGTCAGCCGTTGCTCCTCGGTGAGGTGCGCGTCGCTGCGCACCAACGGCAACAGCTGCCAACAGTCGACGCGGTAGATCGGCTTCCCGCCGATGCTCGCCACCTGCGGACGACACAGACGACACCGCCCAGGTGACAACACAGCGACAAAGCACCGCCATCACACAGTCTCATCGTGCTCATCAAACGCTCAGCGCACAGCGCAGGAGCGGCGACGCAACGAAAGTGCGAAAAAAAATCTGCCTAGACAAGCACTGCAATTAATGTTAGCATTCTGCGGCTAGTACTGCAATTAATGTTAGCATTCTGCGGCTAGAACTGCAGTTCATGTCAGTATTCCGCGACAGTGGCACACTGCAATCAATGCTAGTACTCTGCGATTAGTATTCTGCATTTAATGTGTTAGTACTCTGCTGCGACTAGTACTGCAATTGACGTATGTATTACTCTTTTATTTTGTTCATTGAATATATTAAATTGCTATTATATAACCATTTCCACCGGCTTCGTTTTTATTTCCTTCACTGAGTCGTAACTCTAGAGTACTGAGTAATTAATGGTGCAACTAGTCTATGAGTACTCTACCAGAATTGCATTGAGGTAGAGTACTGCCAGCACTACAATATTCAAATTGTGATACTCCATGAACATTTTGTACTGCGTCTATAGTTTCAACATGGGTGTTTGTCGTTATCCGTTATCTGAATTCCGATATCACTCGAGTCCGTGTGCGGATCGAGCAGAACAAAGCAGAATTAATTCCACTCACTTCTTAATGAGGCAGAATTATGCCGGATTGCTTCTACATATTTACTAATTTTGAAAGCAGGTAAAGGTGTACTTAAAGCCAAATTCAAACAAATCATGACCGGGGTTCGAGCCTAGGTATATGTAACACAAAAACGAGATAGATGCACTGAATTCACAGGTCAGAAACTCTAATATGTAGTTAAACAAAACTGTTTTATCAACCAGAGCTCAACAGAACACCGAGCGTGGTTTACGACCAACGAATGCCAATACAGAGTTGTCTGGTTGTGATTAACTTGCATTAAATTTTACCTGCCCAAAACTCTGCGTGAAGGCCTCCAACACCAACGCATGGATGCAGAGGGTGTGCCAAGTAAGCGCCCAGTTCGTCTTGGGAGAAAAACATTTTACGCTACAGCGAGCCTACATGCAACGCCAAATAAACCTGAAACAACGCTTTAGGAGCATAAAACAAAAATAATCGCATACATGCAGGCTATTGAGTATATACGTCGATCTCTTGGTCATCATACACACCTTGCTACGTCCCGTAATGGTGATAAGGTGACCTCCATCCAAAAGCTGGATCAGTCCGACAACACCAAATACGTGCTGTTGCTTTGGTGGAGATGTGGCACCCTCAAAAATCGTTTCTGGCGAAGCCTCCACCCGAACCTCACCACTTAATCTGCAAGCAAAAAACAGAACGATTAACAGCAACAACATACATATGTCAATGTCGACGGCAGTAACAACGAAACGTACTAGCAACAACGACTGCACAGGTGGTGTTAGCAGTACTAATCATAAAAGCAGTAGCAACAACAAACGTTAGTTATAATAGTGATAATATTACCACAACGTGAGAAGTACGTAATCAGTAGCAGCAACTGTACTCAACAGAACGACAACCAATCAAAAGGCAAATATAGGAACATAATAGCATCATAATAGTAAAAACTCGATTCTTCTAAATGGTGGTACTAAATCAACTGTTTTACAAAATGGCTCCCAATCTCAGGCATACGTCTGCTAGCATTATAGAAGCAGCACATGTCTACAAAAAGCACACATGAATAAGTGCATTGAAATCGGGGTTTCAAAAAACGACGCTACAAATAATAAGCCTCTTAATTGTCATTAACAGTAAATATACCAAATGTGTAGTACTACTACTACTACTAATAATAATAATAATAAGAAGAAGAACCCTCTCAAGCTTTTGAATCCCAGCAAGATTAGCATGACTTCCACGGACGTAACCAAGGAGAACGCAAGTAGCTAGAATGGTTTAGATAAGGTTAATGTGAGTACATTACTATCGTGTATGACTACACCGGCACAGTACCACACGGCGCAAAAGTGGACTTGGCTTTGCTTTATCAAAGAGCGAACGCCATATAGAGTGCGTACCCATTCCATATTATTTATCAATATATCAGCAAAAAGCCGCCGTATTTTTTCCGCCAACTTCGCCTCCGATCGCTGGCCACGTTTTCTATTAGTATAAAATTGCCTCGCAACTTTGCATTCCCTAAACATTGGTACTGCTCTAGACCTCATCTCATGTTTTCATTGTACTCCAGATGCGCCAATATGACGAGAGCCAGCGAGCTGCAGGTCTGTGACTTCGACTAAATTTGGTCATATTTTTAAATGCTCCACAACAGCAAAAAAATCACGTTTTTCATCCGCGACAGAGACTTGATCGGTTGGCTGTCAACGTATGTACCGATTCTAAAAGACAGCCTCACAGTCGAGCAATAATACATCATAGCAGTGATGAAGTTGATGTTTCAAGTAGTGCGTTACAGTCACCGGCATAATAAAAAGCAACACTAGGCAACCGCAGAGCATAGCAAACAGTTAGTGACATGACTATCATTATACTGTTATTCGCAGCCTTGCCTAAATAAATATATAATAAATCAGGTAGAATTAAGTAAATAACAAATAATTGTTTATTTCCCTCTTTTAGCATTATTCATATACTAAGCGTCCTTACTAAAACTAGAAATACCCCTTACTAAAACTAGAAATAATGATCTGCCCTCAATGTCAGCGTCCGTCTCAGCACGTTTGATGACAAAGACATTTTATGATTGAGTCAAACTCGTTTGTTTTCTCGTGTGAGAGCAACTTCAAAGATTGAGTAACAACAATTGCTATAACAACAACAAGAACAATAAAAATATATAACCCTTGTCTAAGTTCTCGCTAGCAATTACAATAAATTTCTTCCGAATTGGACAGTCCTAGAAACTTGAACAGCTGACCTAAGCGTGCCGGTTAAACCATACGCACCGAAAGCAAGAATGAGTGCAGAACGAAACGTGGTATATAAACGCAAAGTAGTAAATTATGTGTACAATAATAATAATAATAACAGTATATACATTCTTTGTTTATATAAATATATATATATATATATATATATATATATATATTCTTTGTTTATATGTGCGTATATATTTATTTACGGTACTGCGCGCTCAGACGAAACCCACCTGTCAATGACGAGTGTTTCGGGTCCATCGGCGACCTGTAGAGCGTACACCTCCTGGGTGCTGTGCAGCACGTACGAGTTAGGCAGTTCCATGTCTGTCATATGTACTTTTAATAATAATAATAATATTAGTAATATATAATTGCTATTATTCTCTTAGTTTGCTGTTAATGCTAATGTGATAGCGATGTAGCTGAGCTGGTAAGCCTTGTGTGCCGCGTGTCCTGTCTCGATCCTGTCGTGCGAGTAGTACCGGGACGTGGCACGCTCACACCGGTAGCGTTTCTTTGTTATTGGCTTAGGATTTTGTGCGTCTGTTCTTCATCAGTCCAAGTTTCAGCCAAACTCCGAAACAGCTGATAGAAAACCTCCACACGAAACCAACCAACCAACCACAGAGACGGCACAACCAACACGAGCAGTTTATAGTTGCAGTAATTTGTTCTCTTGCTGTCGTTGTAGATCTTGATGTTGTAGATCTTATTGTTGTTGTTGTTGTTGTTGTTGTTGTAGTGGTTCTTTTTGTTGCTGTTGTAGTCGTAGAAATGATGTAGTACGAAGAAGAGTGGCTATGAACAACAACAGCTGATCAACCGCACACACCAATAACAAATTTCGTTGCACCAATCACTGAGAGAGGGACAGGCGTCTGTCTACACAGTCGCTCGGGCCGGTCGCCGATGCACACATCAGCGGCCTGACTGACGATCCTGACGGGGCGATGAGAAAGGCAGGCGGGCGGGGTCCTGTCAGAAGCGACACGCACACACACACAGAGGCAATCAAGACGTCAATCCGGCACTGAACGACGCTGCCGCGGACGGTGACTAATAATAGTAATGATGGTGATCAACAAAAATCATAACGTGCGTCAACCAGGAATGATGACAACGACGATACGTCGACAGCTGTAGAATTGAATGGAGGTAGACACGTGAATAAAACTGAACACGAGAATCGTAACTATTTGTAGTTGTAGTAGTAGTAGTCATTTAGTTTGCGACTTGTCGAGACTTTCGACGTGGTCGTCGTCGTCGTGGTGGTGGCGGTAGGCCTTAAGCCACAGATATGCCGGAATGCCGACCGAATCAAGTATTCAAAACTCTGCGTTTCGTTCGCCTCACCTCAATAAACCGCTTGCTTCACTTCACCTTAAGATCTAGATTCAACCACACACAGTCCGAGATATAGTTCAGACATTAAACATCGAGCAGCTGGCGGCTATAATGTCAACAACATGCATGCAACAGGCTCAATGGCCAGGCTCGCGTATTGCTAGTCGTAAGTAGTAGTAGTAGTAGTAGTAGTAGTAGTTGTAGAAGAATAATATGGCATTCAATCATCGCCGTCATCAGAGCAACAATACTACCGCCTGCTCGTTTCCTTCTTCATCACCATCCTCTTATCCCCAATTGCTAGCATCATATCACTCGTCTTGAGAATCATATCACTCATCTTCATTCATCCATCCATCAATTCATTCAGCCATGCCATCGACGACAGATCAGAACACCAGCACCAGAAACAACAGCAGCAGAATGGCAACGAGCATAGTGTCACTCACTGATATGCAGAGGTCTTCGACAAACGACCAAATGTAGTTGTAATGGTGGTAGGACAGCAACGCTCGGGCGGATTTACTCGCTGGCCGGCTGAGCAAACGTGCGGTAGTGTACGAAGCGGCCAGATGACGGATGACCTGCGTGCCAACGTGGACAACAGGCTCCGTCATTGGAGGCGTATAGCGACCGATACACCGATATAGATATGAATAGATAGCAAAAGAGAGGAGATAAATAGGTAGATAGATATATAGATAGATAGGTAGGTTGCTGTATGCTATGGATAGATGATACTCCTGCCTTCCTTGCTGTTCGTTGGTGATATTGTTGTTGTTGTTGTTGTTGCTGCTACTGCTGTTGATATTGTTGTCGCTGCTGCTGCTGCTGTGATAGCTTTAGATTGGTAGAACGCTCTTCGACCTCAAAAGCGAGTCATTATTATTATTATTGTTATTATGCCACCTCCCTTTCCATATCTCGCACTTTCTCGTTCTGTGTCAAGCTATTTGCCTCTTTCTCTCTCTCTCTCTCTCACACACTCACACTCTCGCTCGATCTCGATCTTGGTGGAGTGTGGCCAGTCGCCACTGGCTTATTCGCTGCGGCGGCAAAACACCAGACGACTGTTAATGACGAGGATGGGCTGTTACGAGGACGACGACACGTTAAAGCACTGAATATCTGTCTACCTGGTTGTGGTCGAGCTGGCAGGCCGGGTGGACGGACGGGTGGCGGTCTCCACTTTAACGGCGAGAGCGTTGACAGTTCCAGCGCGCGCTCAGCGCCACTTCATCCATCCATACAGTCAATGCGCGTGAGAGTATGTTGGCGTGTTCGTACAGCAACACAGCAGGAGGAAAACGACGACAACGACGACAGCAACAACAACAACAGGGAAAAACAACGGGACACCCGCTGGTTAGACTAAATACAAATATATATATATATATATATATATATTTGGCCATCTTTGGCCAGGTGGACCAGCCCCAGCTTGGGCCTAGAGCCCTGAGTTGTTTATTTTCAGTTCGTTATGTGACACATTGTGATAACAGACAACATGGACAAATAAATTTGCCGGCGGGCTATGTCGGCCCATAATATATATATATATATATATATATATATATATATATATATATATATATATATATATATTATATATATTTCGGCGGACTTTGGTAGTACAGATGTCCTGCGACTCTGATGTCAGGAGTCGTAGGTTCGATCTCAATACGACACATAATTGGTTGATGCTAACAACTTTTTTCTTGTCCCTCTATATATATTATATATATATATATATATATATATATATATATATATATATATATATATATATATATAGAAACAAAACAGCTGGCCAACAGCAATAGCAGCAGTACGAGGAAGTAAGTTGATACTTATGAATAAAACGAGATGAGAGACAGAACCGAAAGCAGAACCGTCCTAGTGCAACGAATGCCACTCAGTATTAACGAAACGCAAATTAAATAAATCAGCAAATACACACACAGGTTACATTCGATGAAATACACGCAAGATACATTTGATGAAATCTATATACACAGGTGACATTTGATGATATACGCACACAGGCTACGACAATACCCAATAAATACCCACACTCACTCACACCCAATGCACAAGACCACAAAAACCAACCTGTCGAAACAGCAGTTAAGTTGTTGTCCAGGGTACTAAGGCCCGTCCTTGCCGCGGTAGCCTAGGTAGGTAGGCAACAACCAACTTTACGAATCGGTCGGCGATTCGGCGGGCGGCGTCGGCATCATCATCATCTCTTCATCTCATCGGTATACAGATGCCAACACACACGACGACCACCACAGACACCTATATATCCATACGTGCTTACGTACATACGAGCGGATGATAAGGCGGAGTGGGACTGCTAACAGATGAAAGCATCGAACAAAAGCGAGCGCAGTGGATAATGAAAAACTGACGAAGGACCAAACACCCGCCGAATGGACGACCACGACGGGAGTGCGGGCCGAAGCAAGACGGACAGACGCACGAGCCAGCTGTGAGTCGCCGCTCCCCTACGGCTCCTCTGTCAGCTGCCAAACAGTTCGTTCTACTACTACTACTACTACTACAACTACTTTGCTATTACTATTACAACAACTGCTTCTGCTGCCTACAACAAACAGCTCGCCGCCAATCCACTACTCACTACAAAGATATCCATATACATGTAGGTATATGTATATGCAGGTTTCTACTACTACGACAGGAACTGCTCGCTTGCTTGTTTGCTGCTGCTGGTGGTGGTGTTCCAATTCATTGCTTGGCACTTTTACTAGAAGACAGTCGTTTTCTCGGCCATCATGCCGATGGCAACGGAAAATTGATGGATGGATGAATTGCTGCTTGAGAGCGGGCGGGCGGGCGGTCGGTCGTTCAGTCGGCCGGTCGGTCTTTCAGTCAGCCGGTCATCGCCGAAAAGTCGTGGACGACTTCATTCGGACGACGTCCTTGCCATTGTCCTCAATGCTCTACTCTGCTTGCATGGAGTCGCCGCCGTGAGGTCTTCATTGAGGCCTTCACCAAGGGCGGGAATAATCGTGGTATCGCCACTAGTCCTGTGCTACTGCAACGGGAGGACGGCTGCTGCAACGTTTGGCTACTATTACATTAATGTCAACACAATCTGTGTAGGACAGTTTTTGGCGCCACGCCCATAAATTTGCACAATTTTCCTATTGCCATGATTATTATTATCATCATCATCATCATCCACTGCTTTAGCTTTCCTTTTCAGCGGCTGTCGATTTGACATTCAATGAAGGTGTTTATTGATAACATTTTTGGGTAATGTATCATTACTCAAATGTTATGTTACACGATTGGGTTCGATTCAATTTGACAATACATTCTTATATATATATATATATATATATATATATTAAATAATAAACCATATTTATAGGTACTGATATATTTATCGTACACAAAAAACCCAAACTCAAGCACCGGGATAATTAAGCCTTTCAATATGAATATATGCTGTGTATAATACCGTTCGATAGTAAAAATATTTGCTAATAAGGCCTAAATATGTATGTGTAGTTTTGTAGATGACCTCCGTCAAAGTCTCGAAGAAAAAGTAGACGGCTGCTATCCTCTTTCATCCAACGAAGTAATACTGCTGCCGTGCTGGAGGAAGGGCTGAAGAAGAAGTGGTATCAACCCTTCTTTTTGTGAACGTTTGGGAATGCATGATAAGCTTGCGTCACTGGCATCCTACGTGACTAGCACGGTGTTCACAAACCCACTAGACCCAGATTACTTATATGACCCCCACCCCTCAGCAACACTGTGAGCAAGCGTGACACAGTGTGAGACCTTGTATGTATATAAACGCCTGATTTGGATATTATATATAAATAATTTTCGTTTAAACATTCTGATAATAAAAAACATTCTATTAATTAAACAAAATTTTAAAAATAAAAAAAAGTATATATATATATAATCCGCAATCAGATTTCGACTTAGATACTGCTGTTTCTGTGCTAGAAGTTTACTTGCGTGCTGCCAATGAAAAAAGCCAAGCGTGGAGACGCTAGACGAAAGATAGCGACGAAGTAAGATATCTTGTATGTATATAGTAGTCAAAAACAACGACGATTGAGTTCGATTACAGTCGACGATACATTTGAATGTATGATACATTATTATATATATACGTGTTTTATATACGTAGCTAACTGTTGGCAGCGTAACTAAATATTGGTTATCCAACGCAAGCCACGAAAAGGAAGCATAGCGCCTAAAGCTAACATGGTCATGTTTCGTCTTATATATACAAACTGCCAATCTCTATGCAAACTACAACGTATATGTATAAATATTAAAAATTTATAAACGTAACCCGTATTCCTCACCAGATGCTTCATACATCTCATATATCTCATAAATGATTTATTATTACATGATCTTTCGGTATTGTTACATTACATTACACGTGTCCATTAAGCCTCGAAAACGGCATTTATTTCCGTTATTCTTACATATATATATATAATACGTTGTACATACATCCTCGAAAAATGGCACTGGACCAACACCAGAGAGCTGGCGATGACCGGCATGTTGCATCACCCTTTCATGATGATATTTTCCAAATAAGGCCGCAAATTGTGCAGCGACACTCATCGAAAGGGTTACGGAATCCCAGTGCGATGGCAGAGTGTTGAAAGGTCTCTGAGGATGCTGGAGACCAACAGCGAGCACAATGGTATCTCACAAATCACGAGGGTACAGGTCGAAGTACCTCCAGCACGCAGAAACAAATCACAGCCTACTACGAGTGTGAGGTTGAAGCGCGCCGCGCAATTCAAAACTGGAAAGTGACTTCAATTCAAAACACCCCAAATAAATGCTCGTGTTACGCCAAAGCACAGCAACTACAAACTGCCTGGCTCTAACGATACATTCAATACAAAGGTGTTTTTGACACCTGAAAATATCTGCCTGATCTCTACCATTTGTTTTCTTTCTAACATAAAAGAACGTACCCACGATTAGATCCATATCAGCACCATGGACTCCAGGTTTGGTAATTAGAATATCTATGTCGATGGAATCGAAAGCCTTCCTCAAGCCAATAAAGTAAGCAGCAACCGTTTTCTTCTTTTCAAGACTTGACAGCTGTCGATTAAAAAGCTCATTACAGGGGCAGCCATGGACATTTATGGGCGGCATCCGTACTGCCGGCAATTGAGTGCATTGTGCTGTCCAAGAACGTCCTTGAATTATTCGAACGTGCATTTCTATAAAAAAAATTGAGATTGGAGCCGATATGCTAATAAGGCGGTAGTTCTCTGTTGCGAGTGTGTCTCTAGACTAAAAAAAAGCGGAATGACGTGATATAATGCTATGCGCTTTAATATACCTACCGGTCGCAATTGACAAATTGATCAGCTTTGATACCGGGTCAGCGAGAACAGGCTACTCTTCGCAAAATCTGGGATGGTATTTGTTCAGAAATCAAATTTGATTTACGAAACGCGTCGAACTATTTAAGAAGCGACGTCTTAATACAAACCGTTATTTGAGACCAACCAGTTATTAATTGTTTAATGAGTATCAACAAAGTAAAGCAAGTTGTCGTGGCTCGCTTTGTCGAGGACCTATATAAGTAGCACCTGGCGAACACCATCGTCGAATGCAGTCCACTTTCGCCAGCTAAACCACAATGCGCATGTGTATGAAATCCGTGAAAGCACAGCAGAACATGGGCCATGCACCAGCGCGGAAATGGAGAGAACCATTTGTCGAACCCCAAGATAATTAGGTGTGTCCGGATCGGTCGTCTCTGTTTCCTCCTGTATTCCTACTCATTGGCCCACTCTCCTTAGAAAAAAAACGCATATTTGTACAGAACTCGTAGCGCAAAGCCCCTGACAGGCGTCAGTACTGTTTGGAAAATAAGGATAGTTGCGCTACTGAGAACGAGGACCAGAGCTACACTACATTTCAGCCTGTCAAGATCCAGGATGTAAGCAAAACGTATCTATCGACAGTTGTATATGAGGATCAATTTAAGACATTCCTGACGAATGGTCAACGGGAAATGGATCAGACTTTTTATCTCACTGCAAACTTGTATAGCTAATAACGTGATGCGATATGCCGTGGAAAATGCAAAAACAAGGGACAACTAAAACTGCCAATCAAATAAGAGAACGAGATTTAACACTAACGCATCGAGAACAGGCAAACAAATGAAGAGCCCTCTCAGAATCTTTATAATAAGAGCTTTCTAAGCTCTCTCATTCCTGGACAGGAATTGCTGGAGCAATTGATGCACAGTTCCAAAACCTGGTCAAACACGCAGGAGAATCCACTAATACGGTGCCCAATGTCCAAAACGGTGAATGACGGAACTATTGTTAAACAACAACTAAAGATGTCAAAATATCAACACAGCTGACTCTGGGAGTGGAAGATCGACCAAGGGTTAAATCCGCGAAAGAAATGCCTCATATGCCAAGGCGTTTTCCATTCAACTAAGAGCTGCGCCTACGAGATAGTTAGAGAAAAGAGGTGGCCTAAAACTGTGTTTCGAGTCAATATTTTGGAAAATTTTGCTTACGCTTGTACAACACTTTGGGGAGCAGGTACGAAAAGGTACCTAAATTAGGTTGGTTGCTCCATGAGGCTGCTGCTTCACTTGTAATTGCCAAGTCGCTTGGTTCGGGCGTGGCTGGCTACCGGACCTCCTGAAAGCTTGTCGGACCACACACTGTTAAGTTTGCTAACCTGTTATAGAATATCGGGCGAATCCGATCAAGAGGGATGTTCGGTACGCTTTGGTTTCTTGTCTATTGTTAGAGCAGCTTGTATAACACTTACTTAGAAAATAAAATGAGGCAATGCTTATTATTCGTAATTAGCTTAAAAAAGATTAAATTTATAGATGTACTAACACGACTACTAATTGGGCTAAACATCTGAACAGTAACACAATAAAGAATAACCAATGAAGTCCGCAAGGGGACCCACTAAGCACTATTTTGCTTGCTGATTTTGTCAACTATATTCGGAAGGAATTTCAGAAGGCTATAGTTGTGATGTTGCAGATGACATATTGTGGCTGCTCATCACGACGTGAATTCGTCTCCATTATGCTGGGACGACCTTCACTGCGCACATCGTCGAGACAGTGCGCATAGCCCTAGTTTCTCGTTATGCAGAGATAGGCGTCGCCCGACGGCAGTGGCTCTCTTCCACCTCAAGATTGTTCCACGGCTCATGTATGGTCTTGACCAAGTAGCAACAGGTCGTGACGGTGTAGAGCAGGGGGCAAAGTTTGGATTGTCCGAAAGGTATTTTACAATGTTTATGAAGCAAATACTTTGCTTGTCAATGCGGGTAGGGAACCACTTTGTGTATCTGATGCCAGGCAGTGCACCGGTTGTTGAGATAAATCGAATAAGGTTGAAGACGCTGCTGACAGTACAATTCGAAAGCCTCGCAATACTGTAACGTTGCTTTTAAAATAGTACAGCGGTTTGTATTTGTTTCGTCGACCCTCTCCCGGGGTCGGCCGATGATCGTTTTTGCCGATGATCGAAGACATTGGGGTCTCGGCGCGAAAGGCCGTGGCTTGTTCTCTGCTGGCTGGTTGAGACATGTCCTTGCTCGGTTGATACATGTATCGGTCGGTGAACGTTGGGTACGTTGAGATTTTGGCGCGGAAAGCTGCAGTCGTTGGACGTGGTCGGTTAGGGTGGATTTGAATCCCGTTGGCGGGGACGCTGTGCCCGTTGAACGTGGTCGGTTAGGACTTATTTGAATTGCGCCATGATGCGTATACAGTGGGTGGACTTCGTCCCACCATACAAATATCTTCATTATTTGAAAAAGGGTCGAACAAGGGAATGAATTGCTTACAGTCGTGGGCTAGGCGAGCTGTTTGCCAAACAAATGAATGGTTAACGACTGCCACACTGGACGTCTCAGACAGTTAAATGGAACTGTGACTTCGTGGGCTGTTTGATCTTTCGTGATAATACTCTGAACATTGAGAATCTGAACATTGCGTATAAGAACAGGATAGGCAACACGACGCTGGTACTCCGCGACACTTGAAACTACAACTCTGTCACGCGTCACGTTGCACCTTCTTGAGAATATATTTAAACATTTGTCTTAAACACGCTGCAGCATACATGTTCTTGTCGTAGAAAAGTACCCACACGAGAGCGCAGTATGACTATTTTGGGACGACTATGGCTTTATAACGGCGTAGATCCTTGGAAACATCTTGTGATGAGAATTCTCTTAGTATAAGATCGCTCAGTCTAGAAGCAGCTTTTGCTGAATCGGCAATGTGTGCCCGAACTTCATATGTCTACCAAACGTAACCCCTAAGTCCTTGTAGGATGTTACTTCGGGCATAGAAACATGTTTTAGCTAATACGTGAAGTTGTCGAGAGCTGTTTTTCAGGACCACGCACTTCACGTATCAGCTAACGGAACTGAGCCACCATATCATTCAGCCCACGCCAGATGGCAATATTATTAATGGCTGCTTGGATCTTTAGGCGATCTCTTTATCTCAAATGGGAAAATAAGGCTAACGAAGCCTGACGAGAGGTTGCGCACCTGAATATTTTCAGTGCCCTTTACCTTTGATCTGGTACCAAATGCATATAATAACAATCACATAGTTCATAGTATACCATATACATCGTCCATGGCTATTATTATTGTAGGATAGCAGTGTCCGTTAAGCAGCGCGGGCATAGACAGCGTTGGTTAGCGGCAATGCCGAAGCAAGCTAAATACATGGCGCCAATTAGAAGATGCCGCCACCCTACTAGCGAAGACGCGGGAAGTCAGTAAATGCGCGGGCAATCTGTAAGTATATAAGGAGGCATGAGAATAAATGAGTTAGTAGTCGTTGGTGCGAGCCAGGCAGAGGATGTGTGTTGTTTGAGCGAGAGAATGGCGAACTCGTAACGGTCGCCGTCAGCCAGTCGCGGGGGTGGTGGACACTACAACTGGCGCAGTCGACAGGATCCCGAAGAACAAAAGGCAGTGCAACAATGCCACAGGTCTGCCACCCCCACCTCCGGTTGTGCCATCCATGGACCGGCCAACAACACCGTCGGGGAAATGGCACCAGGCACGGAGCCGGAGGAAGACGGCGAGGATGACTACGTCAGGATGATGACGAAGCTGTTCAACGGAGATGTTCAAGGAACACCAGGGAACAGCTGTTGCCGACGACGAATTCGGCAGCTGTTGCCGGTGAAGACAACGGTGAGTACTTAGCGGCACTGCGGTGACTGGTGGTGAGGTGCAAGCTCGACGTTCGAACCCTGGTGTTGAGGAGCCACCTCATTCTGGGGCGACAAGGCCACAGGTGAGAGAAAAGCTGCCTCTTCGAAGAGGCCTTGCGGGTCGAACTGGAACGGCCGCGCTACACGAGGAGAGGTGCGTTCACGGATGCCAGATGGATCGCAGGAGGAAAACGAGTAGGTGAACGAGGTTCGGGAAGCGAAGGGCCGCCGGAAAGAAGCGGACCAAGGCCGTCGGCAGGGCGAGAACGCGGAGCGGGTGGATCGTGCGCGGATGGAAAAGCCACGAGTACGGGACAGATGAACAGGTCCCTAACGGCCGCGTTACACGTGGAGAGGTGCGTCACGGAGGCCAGTATGGATTGCAGCACGACACGAGTTGGTGAGCGAGGGCCGGCGGAACGAAGCGGACCTAGGCTGGCGGCAGGACGAGAACACGGAACGGATGGATGCTAGGCGTGCGGATGGACGAGGCACGAGTACGGGCCCGAAGTGTGCCCGGCAAAACAAGTGAGGAGCCGAAAGTGTGGCAAGTTTGGCCATTTCGGCCGGAAGTGTACGAATGCGGCAGAATGTGCAGGCGATCGGCGTGGAGGAGCGGCCACGCTGGGCCAACGGCGAATGCCTGCAGGCGGCGGAGGATGCACATGAGGATGAGCGAGCGCAAGTAGTCGAACCGAAGGAGCACGCAGACGGGAGAAGAACGGCAGTCGGAACCAGGTTCGTGCGGTGACAGTGCCCGACGACGGGGTCAGTATCCGGAGGCCAGCCGCCGTCGGGTGCGCCACATGATGAGCATGAAGACGACAGCGCACCGCTCTGAAGGACGTCCACGGCGGTTTAGACGCGCACCAAGCCATTTACGGGAGTTCGTGAGTAAAGACGGGATAGAATTCAAAACAAGCCTGCGAAGGGGGGGAGAATGTAGGATAGCAGTGTCCGTTAAGCAGCGCGGGCATAGACAGCGTTCGGTTAGCGGCAATGCCGAAGCAAGCTAAATACATGGCGCCAATTAGAAGATGCCGCCACCCTACTAGCGAAGACGCGGGAAGTCAGTAAATGCGCGGGCAATCTGTGAGTATATAAGGAGGCATGAGAATAAATGAGTTAGTAGTCGTTGGTGCGAGCCAGGCAGAGGATGTGTGTTGTTTGAGCGAGAGGATGGCGAACTAGTAACGGTCGCCGCCCGGTCATGGGGGTGGTGGACACTACAATTATCTTTTCTGCTTCGAATACGAACTTTCACGAAGAGAACACGGAGTGCGTTTGTGCGCTGTGCTCTCCGACGTTTACAAAGTGCGTCATCATGTGTCTGCCTGGCCCTTGCGAAAAAATCCCAGCACTGTCGCTCTCTCTCTCTCTCGAATAGCATGTCGAAAGCAACTGACAACTGTATAAGTGTCATTGTTATATGCATACTCAATATGAGTGAGATAAATGTGACGATGATGTAAATGTAGAAAAAAAACTGAAGTAAGGCAAGTTGCTGTTTGGAACCCGACGTGTTCTTGTTTGGCGACTTTTTCCTCGATATTGGAACATGGACAACGCAACAAAGGTCTTGAAGTTTAAAGAAGATGCAGTAGATTTCGGGTACTGCCTGTCTGTGTCTCTCTATCCCTCTCTCTCTCTCTCTGTGATCAACTCGCACGCAATGCTTGAAGCTTTACCTGCTTGTCTCAATAAACTGATATAGGGTAGCAGGTGCGCTCGTGCTAGCCTATTGACACAGGTGGCCGCAAACACACGGCGGCCGGAGGCGTCAAATTCATAGAGCGCCCAAGCGGCAGCTTACAGGACTAGCACACGTATACGAGAAACTTTTGGGGATTGTCGATTAAAATAAACATCTATCATTTATAATTTAGACGGATTACACAGGTTGATTTTGTTGTAACAATACTAATTATAGTAATACATCAGTCATCAATAATAATCCATATATATATATATATATATATATATGTATATACATATATATATATATATATATATATATATATATATATATATATATATATATATATATATATATATGTATATATATATATATATATATATATATATATATATATATATATATATGTATATACATATATAATATATGCATGCGTGTAGAACGGTTACTATATTCACATGCATTCAAACGCGTTTTAGTGACCATGTCGCTAGCGATGACGATGAATGACAATCGACATCGGCCAATAAGGCCGATGCCAGAAGACTGACCGGAAAAGTTCATAGTGGAACCGTACAGGGACGAAGAATAGCCGGCAGCAGCGAAACAGTGAACGAAGATGGAACGAAAACAAAATATGAGTCAGATGAAGATGACCATCTCAAATTGTCAGTAATAGAGTCGTCGCGCACGTGGACAGTATCGTTTCATCGCTTTCTTCCATCGTGTGGCTCTTTGAAGCCTTCCGAAGTTCTTTTTCCAATCTCTCTCTATCTCTCTGTGTGTCTCGCGCGCGCTGTCTTTGTTCCGCTTGCCTTTGCCCTTTGCGTATCTCACTAGGATTTTTGTTGTTCCTTTGTCGAAATAACGTTGCAACGCGGCTTCTCGTTTCTCTTGCCAATCGTTCACGGGCGGGTCAGTATGCAGTATGTATATATATATATATATATATATATAGCTAGGATTTTCACTGCAATTCACCCAACTTCGCCGCATAGCAGTGACTCTAATGTATTTTTGATAAAGACGATAATGTTGATGCCGACAATACTGACAATGTTGATGACAAAGCTGACGAAGCAGATACCAAGACGAGGACAACAATAACAGCAGCAACAACAACAACAGCGGCAACAATCACTGCGACGGGGAACGGGATGATTATGATGGTGGTCGTAGTGGTTTTTATTGTATCTATCTAGTCGAGTGAGCCCGAAAACGCTCAGACAGACGCTGTCCCCACACCGACCAGTGGGGCCTCTGAACAGCAACAACAACAGCGACAGCAACAACAACGACAGCAACAACAACAACAACGACAGCAACAACAGCAACAGCAACAACAACGACAGCAACAACAATGACAGCAACAACAAGCAACCAGATATGGTCAGTAGCCGGACAAGTCGTACAGATGTCGACGACGATAGGTATTCCAGCGGTTAGCGGCATTAGCCACAACAACAGCAGCAGCAGCAGCAGCAAAATCATCGTTTTACTGCGGCCTGAAAGGAAAAAGAAAGTCTGTACGTACTGTACTTTTCTGCCGATTGACAATACGTTCCTCTTCTTCTTCTTATTCCTCTGCTGGCTTTCTGCTGCTTTTCACAGGCGCCTCCCTTCCGTGTTTGAACTAGTAGTAGAAATATTAGTGCACCTATGTGTCTCGCAACCGAAGGAGACACATAGGTGCGCGGGTTCGAGCCCCACCGTTGCACATTTATATTTATGGGGGTCCGTCTATGAGGCAATGTGAAAAACAGTTCCGTGGACGTTAAATCTTGGCTGAGGGTCAGCCCGAAAACTTTACTTTTGCTTGTTGTTGTGGTTGATATGCTGTTGTCGCTAACAATGTTACCGTTAATGTTAATGTTCAGTATATAGCAGGCAATCACCCACTCAACGTGAGCCAGCAGCAGCAGCAGCAGCAACATTGATCATATGGCTCCGAGTTCTGGCCCCGCCACGGACGACCCCGGCACTGGAAATGGGACATGGCTCTGCAGCGGCAGCAGAAGCCCATAATGCGAATAATGACGACGATGATGATTATGACGGTGGTAGTTTTTATCGTGATTATCATCATGAAAGCTCAAAGGCATCAAAGCAGACAGAGAAAAAAAAACGTCTGGTGGTTCTCTCGTCTCCCCTTTATTTCACTGTGACATACTTCTCTTTGTTCGTACATGCATATGAACATTTTTATTTGCATATATATATATATATATATATATATATATATATATATATATATATACTTTTTTTTTGCATATATATATATGCATATATATT